>CM064540.1:3814605-3829325 GCA_032716605.1 Paralithodes platypus
CTGCTTTAAGGGGGGTCACCTGCTTTAAGGGGGGGTCACCTGCTTTAAGGGGGGTCACCTGCTTTAAGGGGGGTCACCTGCTTCAAGGGGGTCACCTGCTTTAAGGGGGGGTCACCTGCTTTAAGGGGGGGTCACCTGCTTTAAAGGGGGGTCACCTGCTTTAAGGGGGGGTCACCTGCTTTAAGGGGGGTCACCTGCTTTTTTCTCTACTTTTCTCTCTTTCTCTGGCTTGTATCCATTTGGTCCCCTTCAACATACTGTTTTAAGACGTTTATCCCCATCCAGGTGTAAATTTCTTCCTGGCGAGCAATAGCGAGCCAGCATTGTAGGGAGACATCCGGCTTCGCCGGAGAAATTTTTCTATCGAAAAATTTACAAATTTAGCCTGCTGTAAAAAAATAAAAAATAAATATGCTGGCTCGCTACCGCTCGCCAGGAAAAAATCGCTACCTAGATAGGGATAAACATCTTAAAACAGTAGGCTGAATGGGTCCGAATGGATTACAACCCAAAGAGATAGGGAGGGAGAGAGATGGCGAGCGATAGCGAGCCTATAATATAAGGGGAACCGGCCTTTGGCCGGGAAATTTTTCTACCGAAAAATGTACAAATATGTCTTGAAAGGGGGTCAAGGGGGTGTAATTTTAAGCTTGATGGAAGTCTAGGGAACAAATTAAATACCTCCCCTTAAGATAAGCATTAAGTATTAGTTATGTTACTGTACAGCAAAGAGAAGAAGGAAGCTGGCCTTTTCCTAAATTATATGACATGATGAACGCCCCTTGTCAAACAGACCTTGGAGCATAAACCTCGGTGTGTCATACAAAAACCAAGCACAGGAGACAGGAAATCCCCAGGGGGTGATACAAAAGAAAAACCTAAATAAAACCGAAATAAAACCTAAATAAAACCTAAATAAAACCTTAATAAAACTTAAATAAACCCTAAATAAAACCTTAATAAAACCTAAATAAACCTAAATAAAACCTAAATAAAACCTTAATAAAACCTAAATAAAACTTAAATATAACCTAAATATAACCTAAATAAAACCTTAATAAAATCTTAATAAAACCTAAATAAAACCTAAATAAACCCTAAATAAAACTTTAATAAAACCTAAATAAAACCTTAATAAAACCTAAATAAAACCTTAATAAAACACAAATAAAACCTAAATATATATAACAGGATGAGTCATAGTCCATTACTCAAATACGACTGGTGAGCCTTTATCATTCGTCATGATACGTCATTATTATGTTAGACTAAACAAAAAGTTGTGTGGATTTACCAAACGAGGAGAACAAGATATTCAATATGCACAACACAGGGACAAGGCAATTCATACACTCATAAACAGAACATGGATTGTATTCATATATATAATTATAACAGTATGAAGGTATTGCTGAAACATTATCAAATCCTAAATACATCAATATGAATCCTCTTAAATATTAACAATACCACTTCCAAGAAAGTATGCAATCATGAATTACTGGCTTACACAATAATTAAATCCCCTAAGATACAAATAGTGAAATATTTATTCTAATGTAAGTACAGAGAAATAAATATGGAAATGATCATCGAAATTGAATGATTGAAATATTTGTTGTTCCATGTGAGTGAGGGAGACAAAAGGCATGGAAGATTTAACTAAATAGATTAACAGTCGTACATAGGTAGAGACGCATTCAAATATACTATTTGTTTGAACTGGAATCCACATCCATCAGAGGTTGTAAACACATATTTGGTGGGTTATTGTATGAACAAGTAATAGCATTCTGAACACTTTGAAATTATATTTATACACTATACAATATCTATTTATTATAATTATATTTATATATTATAATTATATTTATACACTATACAATATCTATTTAATATAATTATATTTATATATTATAATTATATTTATACAATATCTATTTTTCCGCATTTTTCCCAGATACTATGTATGCCTTGTAACTCCTTGTAACGTTCATTCTCACTCTCACTCTCTCTTTCTCTAAAATCAAAATTAAATAGGCAGAACCATCTATGATGTTATTAAAGGATTTGTATTTGAGAAGCCCTAGAGATTGGTTTTAAATATCATGCAATTGCAACATGTTCAACTGAATAAAAATGGCTGAGTATGCTGTGTTCTAGAACTGTGGGTCTTATTTTTGTATTTGCTATCTTTTCCTTCCACTTTCCCTTACTTTCAAGTTTGCTATATCTACTAGAATTAAGTCTTGGTCACCTCGCTGAGATCGTAAGGTCTGTGTGGACGGTGTATCGATGTGAATCAATATACCCCCCTCCCCCACCTTAAGGGGGGGTGACCTGTTTTTGTTGTCCTTTTCTATCTTTCTCTGGCTTGTATCCATTTGGCCCCATTCACCCTACTGTTTTAAGACGTTTATCCCCATCCAGGTGTCAATTTCTTACTGGTGAGCGGTAGCGAGCCAGCACATTTTTTATTTTTGTTCGACAGCAGGCTAAATTTGTAAATTTTTCGATAGAAAAATGTCTCCGGCGAAGCCGGATTTCTTCATATAATGCTGGCTCGCTATCGCTCGCCAGGAAGAAATCGACACCTAGATGGGGATAAACGTCTTAAAATAGTTGGCTGAATGGGGCCGAATGGATACAAGCCAGAGAAAAGGACAGAAATAACAAAAAGCAGGTCACCCCCCTTGATCGTTGCTATTTGTATCTCGCTTCGCCTTTTATTTTTTACCTTTCTCTCCATTTCAACCCCCATCTCACATTCAGCCTCGGTCGCTCGCTTCCACACATTTTTTAACCCAATTCACACTCTCAAAACTTTTCTCGTCCTCTTTATTTCTTTATTTCTTGATTTCTTTATTTCTTTATTTCTCTTTTATTTTGTTCTCATTCTGCTTTGTTTTGTGGGGGGGGGTTTTTTTTGGGGGGGGGGGGGGGGGTGATTTGAAGGTCTCTCTCTTGATTTCGTTTAAGGGGAGATGGGTCGTTTTTCTGGTCCCCTTTCTCCCTCATTGTTTAGCCCTATTAGTTTTCAGATGCTACGATGTTTGCCCCATTAGTTAGTCAATTTGAAGACCTTTCGCCCAATTTTTTGGTCAATATTTAGACCTTTCGTGCTATTTAGGTGTCGATTTTTTCCCTGGCGAACGATAGTGAGCCTGTAATGTTGGAAGAATCGGCCTTCGGCCGGGAAATTGTTCTACCGAAAAATGTACAAATTAATCTAGAAGGGGGATCTAATGGATGTTTTTGTTTTATAAATGTGATGGAGGTCTAGGGATGAAACTAGAAAAAATAATGAATACATGCAAAAATCGCCCAAAAAGTGAACCATCCCCCCTCAAATCTCCAGATCGATCATAAGTTTTAGTTTTATTCGGGGTCCTAATCGAAGAGGGAATATTTTGTTTTCTTACTCAGTAGATGGATTTAATTTCCTTCTTCCTTTCTCACATTTTAGATTTTTATTTCCCTCTAATCTCGCATGTTCTTTGTGTCAGTTTCAACATTCCTGTTCCAGCCTCCCTAATGAAGTTATAGACAGTTATACAGTTATAGACAGTTATAGACCGTTATAGACAATAGCTCAATATGCACATTAAACAAAAAGGTTAGACTCATATCACAGATAAGTTAGTCTGGAGTAGAAAATGATTACTGACAAGAGAACCTGGCAGAAATGATTACTGACAAGAGAACCTGGCAGAAATGATTACTGACAAGAGAACCTGGCAGAAATGATTACTGACAAGAGAACCTGGCAGAAACTGATTACTGACAAGAGAACCTGGCAGAAACTGATTACTGACAAGAGAACCTGGCAGAAACTGATTACTGACAAGAGAACCTGTCTTCAGTGAAGTGAGCCAAAAAATAAAATAAAAATAAAATAAAGGTGAAGGTATGCATGGCATTTCCTTTCCATTTTTAACTATTCTATAAATTCCTTCAGGCGATTTCCAAGCTCTGTAGCGCAAATTGCCGGAGGGAGCGGAGAGAGAGCCTACATCTTTGTTATCTTTTCCTTCCACTTCCTCCTAAGGTTGCTATCTCTACTAGGATTACGTCCTGGCCACCTCGCAGGGATCGTAAGGTCTGTGAGGCCAGTGTATCTATGTAAGGCTATGTAAATATCTTCCTTGTCCTTTGATCTCTTCCATTTTTCCTCTCTGTCTCTCCCTTGCCACTTATTCACCTCCTTCCTCTCCTCCTATGCTTTCAAGAGTCACCTCTTTTTATTAGTATCCTTTATAGTATCCTTTTTAACACTTAGGCTCTCTTTACTTATTCTCCTTAACGTTCATTATTCACCTCTTTACCTCCCTCATTTCTCGTCATCCTTTATTCCCTTTCTTCTTCCCTTCTCTGACTATATTTACCTATTAATAATTAAAGTTGCCTCTATGCTTCGTTCTTTATGTACGTACTTCTGATATTAGCATTTTTAACAATATTCTTGCCGTTTCTCTCCCCTCTCTCCATCCCTTCCTTCCTCCCTTCTCTCCTTCCAATCTTCACGTCTTTCTTTTTTCTCTCGTGTATATTATTTATCCCTTTCCAATATTCCTGCACTTCCTAACTTCATTCATTTTCTACCTCCTTTTATTGTCTGGTCTATTCCGTCCTTCTTTCCTTTTCCCACTCTCTTCTGCTTTCTCAAACTCTATTTGTCTCTTCTTTCTTCCTTCCTTCCTCTCTCCCATCTTTTGTGCAGCTTAAGAAGGATCTGTAGTAGTAAAAAGGGTTGAGTGAGATAGTTCGAAGCTTGTTAATTGATGAAGGCCCTTTATAAACTGCATAAAATCGTCTAATAGTAGCCACAATAAAATAGACAAGACGTTGCCCATACAGTGTGAGTTAAAGCAGTATATAAGTCATAGGATCAAGGACAGATTGATTGAGGGAGATAATTCTATAGTTACTAGTTACTAGCTATTCTATCGCTACTATAATAATCAGTGTTCCTCAGAGCTTTCCCAGTGCATACCACCTCCTTTACGTAGGGCACGTGGTACCCGTCTTGCAACTCAATCCCACCCCTACTCTGTGCAACTCTCCAACCCAAGAGTGAAACGTTACTCTCAAACTTTCTTCTACTCAACAGCTGAGCTCTGGAACTCTCTCCCAGAATCAGTCTTTCCCTCTTCCTACGACTTAAATTGCTTCAAACTCTGTGTGTCCAGGCATTTTGGCTCGATCGTCCCTTGATTTTGGCCTTGTCACTCTTTCAACTATGGGAGAGGCACTCGCTATAGGCAATTCTGCCTTTTGCCTCCCTCAATCACATAGAAAAAAAAAAAGAAAAAAAAGAAAGAAAGACTGAGAAAATTGGCTGATTCATGGGTTGGAGAGTTAGACAGAATAGGAGTGGGACTGTGTTGAAAGGTCGGGTGCCTCGCACTCGACACAAGGGAGGAGGTATGCACCGAGAGAGCTCTAAAGAACACAATGATTGTTGTAATAGCGATAGAAGAGTGAGAGATGCAACATTGCGGGGTGTAGAAAGAGATTGTAGGGAACAAGTAAGACAAGTAAGAGGAAATTAGTTGATGAGGCGTAATGTTTTGGACTCTACCCTTTCCAGCGTGCTGTATGGGTGGAAGCTCCCCACACATGCGAACAATATATGATGCTTGTTATCTCTTCAGAATCAAATGCAAGGTCTTTGAGATACCAACTATTCCTTGTAACTCTTTGTAAACTGTCTCCTTCTTTGACGTCTCATTCATCGTCCCGTCCCTCTCACTGCTCACTTTCGTACCCTCTTGGACAAAAATCATAGCTTTAAATTTTCGAAGCTGTCCCGGGCTGAATCAAATTTTAATAATATTTCTGTACCTCATGTAATCGGATCGACGAATCAGAAAGGTACATAAAAGGAGCCCTGTGGTGTACCCTCACTACCCTACTACTCTGCTCTATTCCTTATTTGTATAATGCAGTTCATTCCTTCTTTGTGTCCTTATAGCTCTCTTCCGTCTTCATGGCTTCTTTTGTTCTCTCCTTCCTTCCTTCTCTCGTCTCTCCATTTTGTTTTGTCATGCCTTTCCTTTCCTCCTTCCTACTTTCCCTCTTTCTCCTGTCTTCCCTCCTCCTTTTCGTATCCCCCCACTTCTCCATGTCTTCTGTCATGCCTCTCCTTTCCTCCTTCCTACCTCCCCTCATTCTCTTCTTCGTCTCTCCCCCTCTGTCTCCCATCTTCCTCCACTCCTCTTCACTTCCTTCCACGCCTCCTTCACGTACCCTCAATCTCCTCTATCTCATCTTACTTTACTTCCTGCCTTCCTTCCTTCTTGCTACTAGATTACCAAAAATATCAGAAAAAATAGGGTTGGTTTCAAAAGGAATATGTGGTTGGTGGGTCAATTGACCACCTGCGAATTTCGTGTTATAAGGAAGTTGGAGCTGCAGACAGTGATATTTAGCAGAAATATAAATACAAATGAGGTTATAGTGCATGTATAAATACACAGACACATTTAACACATGTTCTATTCATAACAAATTAATTTAATTGTTGTTTCTCTGTTAAATATTTAATTGTTGTATCTCTGTTAAATATTTAAATATACAGTACAGCTCTAGCTTCACATAGCTAGTAAGTGGTCAATTAGCCACTTGCAAGTTATGGTTCACATTGCATATATCGACATTGAGCCGAAAACCAAAATAAATATATGTTTGAACCGCACACATGAAATAATTATGCAAGAATAATTTCAATCTATCATAATCGTATATACTGTATATATAGATATAATGTTTATTACTTAAATTTCCTTACAGCTCGAACTCTCAAGTGATCAATTATTAATTTGTAGAGTTCCATATATTCTTGTCTGCTATTGTTCTTATCTTAGCATCTTTATTCCTGTGGTGTAGTTAGTAGCATGCTCGGCTTTCAACCAAGAGAACCCGCCTTCGATTCCCGGCAGGTGGAGATGCTTGGGCAGTCTCTCCACACCCGGTACCTCAGTTCACCTAGCAGACAATAGAAGCCTGGAGTTTAGAGTTAGCAGGCATTTGGGAATACTCTGTGGTAAAGAATTTCGAGCGCCAGTGAATTTCTGTGAACATTATGACTCTTACGAAAAGACCTAACACTATTACTATTATTATTGTTATTATAATTATTATTATGATTCTTCTTATTATTATTACTATTATTATAATAATAATTATTATTATTATTACTATTATTATAATTATTATTATTATTATTAGTATTATTAGTAGTAGTATTCTCCACTTCACTTCCTGTCGTATGTCTGCCCTTTCCTAGTTTTCATTCGCTGTGTCCCCTTTAGTTTTTTCTGTATCTCTCTCTCTCTCTCGGTCTACCTTTAAATTATTCCCAGGCCTCTGTTCACTTTCTTTCTTTGTTTTCTCGTTTAGTTTTTCTTCTATCTTCGCGAATCATACCGTCCTTCGCCCTTGCTATATCTTCCTTCTCTCTAAAAAGCGTTACCTCCTTTCTGTGTTACATATTCGGTCTGTATTGTGTTTCTTTGTCTACCGCTATTAAAATAATCAGTGTTCTTTAGAGCTTTCTCAGTGTATACGGCTTCCCCTACGGAGAGTGGGGGGCATCCGTCTTTCAACACATCCCTGTCCATATTCAGTCCAACTCTCTAACCCAAAAGTGAACCGATTTTCCCAGCCTTTCTTCTACTCAACTCTGGCACTCTCTCCCTCAATCTGTCTTTGCCTTATCCTATGACATAAACAGCTTCAAGCTCCGTGTATCTAGACATTTTGTCTCTAACGTTCTTTGAAGTTTGTATCACCTTTTAAACTTGGGGGGTGGGGGGGAGGAGGGGGGATACTTGTTATAGGCAACTTTACCTTTTGTCTCTTTCATGCACATAGAGAAAGAAATGGGCTCACTCTCACTCACTCTCTCTTCACTGTTTTCCCACCATTCTACACTCTCTCCTTCACCCGTTGGAAGGCTCACTCATCGCCGTCAGTAGCGGGAACAGAAACTACGCCAGGTAAGTAACATCCTCCTTCCATTCACCTAGACTCTTTCTTCTTCACCTCATCCTTTCTTCACCCCTCTCCTTCCATCATCCTTCACTCCAACTTCTTCCCCGACAACCCTCCTTCGCCTTTCCGACACCCTCCTTCCGCCCTGCTTCATCCCCTCCTATAATTCTTAATAAACCCCTCCTTCCATCCTTTCGAAACCATCCCCACATCCACCAACCCCGTCTTTCACTCCTTCTTACACCCTCTAATTCAACCCACGTACACCATCCTTCCTTCCAAAGCTATTCCTACATCTCTAGCTCCCTCTTCACCCACAGCCTCTCTCCATCCTTCTCCTCCTTTACTCCTCGGACATCCTTTAATACATCCCCCTCCGTCCACAATTACCATACACACCCCTTCCACACCCACCCACACACCCACCCACCCACACTCCGCAGCACCCTCCTTCTATTCCCCTACAGTCTATATACACTCTTACTTTATTCTCTACTTCCACCTACCCTCCTGTGCCACACGTCCTACATCCCTCTTACCCCCTCCCTCTCGCCCTCACACCCCACCCCACACTCCTTCTTCACACACACACATACACACACCCCTCCCCTCCTCCTTCAGCCACTCCTACGCCCCCTCCTTCACCGCTCATGCCCTTTGAGATGCAGATGAGCAACCAGTGTTAATTTAATGCAAGACGTGAGGGCACCACACACACGCACACACTTACACACACACACGCTCACATTACACATAGGCCTACACACACCATACACATAATTACACTCACTCACCATACGAACACATACACACAAATTCAAATACATACCAGACACAAACAGACCACAATACACACAATACACACACACACACTCCTCCGCCAACTTGATGACTTCCACCACTTTTTAACCCTCTCTGAATACAAAACACAGATATGGAACGCTTTTTGGATTTCAGTATGTGCGTGCGTGTGAAGTGTGTGTGGTGGGGCGGGGGGGGGGGGGGGTGAGGGAGGGAGAATATGAGAAAAATTGTGTGTGCTAGGGGGGGGGGGGGGTTGAGTGTGTGAGGGAGGACTGAATAGTTTTGTGTGTGTGTGTTTTTGTGTGGGGGTGGGGTGTAGGAGGGGTGTATGTGTGTGTGTGTGTATGAGTGGGAGAGGTTGTGTTTGTGTATGTAGGATGTGTGTATGTATATTTGAGGACTTTCTTTATTGCATACTATATATGAATACAGATATGCAACGCTTCATGAATTTCTGTGTGCAGAGGGGGGAGGGGTTTTCTTTATGTGGGGTATGGAAGGGAGGGGTTGGTGTGGGGGGTCAGTTTTGTGTGTGTGGGTGTGTTGGGAAGAACTTTATCGTGTCTCTCTCTCTCTCTCTCTCTCTCTCTCTCTTTTCTCTCTCTCTCTCTCTTTCTTTCTTTTTCTCTCTCTCTCTTTCTCTCTCTCTCTCTCTCTCCGTGTGTGTGTGTGTGTGTGTACTGGTGAGGAGGAGGCTGAGGGATGTATGTCTGTGTGAGTCGTGTATGTGTGTGTGTGTGTATGTGTGTGCTGGCGAGGAGGAGGCTGAGGGTTTTATGTCTATGTGAGTCGTGTGTGTGTGTGTTTATGTGTGTGTATGTGTTGGGAAACAGTCTATCGATGTAGGGGAAGTGATACTCAGTGTGTTTATGTTTATTTGACGACTTTCACCATTTTCTTCCTTCTCTGAATACAACATACATACTGTATACACAAATGTTCAGTGTGTGGGAGGGGGTGGGGGTGGGGGATGTGTGGGTCGGTTGTGTGTGTTTTGGGAGGTAGGTTTGTGGGTGTGTGTCTGTAAATAATACATACAAATACTACTACTACTACTAATACTACTAATACTAATAATAATAATATTAATAAAAATTACAACAATAATAATAATAATAATAATAATAATAATAAGGTATATTTAGAATTGCAGACAGAGGCTGAAAATGTATATGTAAAACTTACAATCACACAGTTCTGTTGACTTATACTTTACTACATTAATGTAGGCTGTATTGATATTGATATCATATGAATACCGGTATACTAGGTATATCGCACAAATACACGTGAACTAAATGTTTTTATACTCTCAGAATAAAGAAAACAAAATATGTACTGTGCTATATGTATCCACAGTGTGTGTGTGTGTGTGTGTGTGTGTGTGTGTGTGTGTGTGTGTGTGTGTGTTTTTCTGATATAATATACTTTAGACCACTAAGATTTGCTGTACTCTGCTGTGTTAGTTGTTCATTTGAAGTGTGTGAAAGCTGGAGAGAGAGAGAGAGAGAGAGAGAGAGAGAGAGAGAGAGAGAGAGAGAGAGAGAGAGAGAGAGAGAGAGATGAAGGAGTTACAGGAAGGGAGAGAGAAGCAGAGAACACGGAAGCCGTATAAGAGTATAACAAGAAGAGTAATTAGGCGAGTCATTGAGAGGAGGAAGAGGACCAGCACCAACAGGAGGAGGAGGAGAAGAGGAGGAGGTGGAAGAGAGGAGGGGGAGAACGAGAAGAGAAGGAGGAAGTGGAGGAAGAGGATATGAGGAGAATAGGAGGAGGAGTAGTGTATGAGGGGAATATAAATATGAATAACTGACATGGAATTTCGGACAGGAGATTAATTAGTAGTCTATGCTAATTCTAGATTTAAGATCCTGGAAGTAAACAAAACATCGTTTCGACCGTGGGTAAAAAAGTATGCAGACATTTCATCATTATATTTTTCGATTTGTGGTATTTCACCATTATGAGTTAGTTATTCTATAATAAATAGTGTTAATTGAGGGTTAGTGACCAAGTATTTGTCTAGACGGCGACACAATAGGTAGTCAAAATAAATGTGGTACAATATATACCAAAGTACAAGATAATAACAAAAGTCAAACAGATAATAATAGAAGAAATTAGTCAAGTGTGTATTATACCAATTGTGGAAGCTTATGCAACAAAATGGACTATATTTAAGCAATTATTAGTAGGACAAATTTATACATAATTGCAGTTACAAAAACATGGATTAATACAGACGCCAGACATATTTTTTAGCAGAATTTCATATTCCAGCATACAATTTGTTTACATTTGATAGAACAGGTAGAAGAGGAGGTGGAGTAGCAGTCTTTGTTAGGGTTTCACTAATAGTAATATTAAATTCTACTTATAATTATTTTATCGCCTCATTACACAATGCACAATACAATTATATCCCCAATTTTGTGTAGATCAATACAGAACCAACCAACATGGATGAATAATAATCTTAAAGGTCTTCTAAAAAAACAAAAAAACAAAAAATAATAATATATATATGTATATAATTATAAAGATATACGGAAATGAGAAAATGTATTACTTGATGCTTTCAGAACCTACCAAGGCAGGTCAAACGGGATATAAGGAAAGCCACTTAATAAAAATTAATATGAAATCAAGGCAGCCAATGAATCCAATACCCTGAAGCATTTTACTTATTGTATAAATTAAAGGCTTACTAAGTAATAAGTCCCCCTAAAGCTACGTTAGGTGAGATAATTGATGAATTAGCAATGTGCAATACCTTATATAGTCACTTTCTTTCCATGTTCACCAATCAAGATTTACCAGTTTCCAAAAGTTCACAAGATATATAGAGAAAGTATATAATACATACTACATGCTTTTCATATCACTAGAAATTACGTTTTAGGGTAATACATAAACTAAAACCTCAGAAATCACCAGGCCCAGTTGAAGTATACGCTAGAATATTAAAAGAATGCAGTGATGAATTGAGTTATCCATTAACATATGTACTTAACAATTCATTGGAATCAGGCTTAGTTCCAGAATCCTGGAAACTTCCAAATGTACTTCCGATTATTAAAAAAAGGTGACAAGTAAATGCCATCAAATTGCCGACCCACTTGTCTCACATCTATAATAGGAAATTTGCTAGAATCAATTAATGCTAGGAAAATTACAAATCCCCTAGACAATTTCAACTTAATTAATCTCAACATGGATCCACCAGGGACGCTCTTGCCTTACCCATGTGTTTATCTTTTACTTAGAGTTATTTGAAGCGGAATATAATGGCAAGTCATATAACATAGTTTATTTGGAATTCAGCAAAATCTTTGACCGAGTCCCTCTTAATAGACTGATGATAATGGAATAGGGTTGTCGTTATTAAAGAGGATTTGGTCATCGTTGAGTGTTAAGAAACACAAAATTAGCATATGTGGTATTAAATCAGATTAGGGTTCAGAAAATAGTGGTGTTCCTCAGGGTTCTGTGTTGAGCCCCTTGTTGTTGGTTATATATAAACATTTACTTGATTTAGAGGAGAATATTTGCATCGGATAGTGACATTGGATGTCTACAAAGAAATAAAGATACTTTACATGAATAGTCAATGAAATGGCAGATGAATTTCAATATTGATGAATGCAAGGCATTACAATTATAGGGAAGTTGAATATAGATGCGAAATATAAACTAGCAAATGTAGAATTAGGTAACCCACTTTGTGAAAAATTATCTGGGTGTGCTCGTTAGCAATGATCTGAAACATAATAGCCATAAATCCTTAAAGTTCGCTCCACTATGATATACTTTCCCATCTTACTAACTCTTGGTCGTCCTCCCTTTGGGACTTCGGTGAGACTTTTTCTCTTGCGCTAGACATATCTAAAGCTTTTGATAGAGTCTGGCACAAATCACTGATTTCCAAACTAACTTCTTTTGACTTCTATCCCTGCATACTGTATATTGTATGTATATGTGTATGTGTTCCCAAACTTGTACAGACCTTCAATTTATACAACCCTGCAGAATGAGCAAAAACACAATAGCGGAGTACGTGTATGTGAATATGTAAGGCAAATGAATGTAATAATAATAATAATATGTATGTATGTATGTGTATATGTCTTTCCTTACTTACACAGAGGTAGAGTTTATAGAGAGAGCCATAGATAGTATACAATATATTACACACCCTGGACAAAAGCACAATGGGGAGGCGCGAGATTGAACGCCTGAAGCCATATTCCTGACGACGGTAGCCAACTGGAGGGATAGATAAATGGATAGATGGCTGTGTATATAGATGGTTTGATGGTTGGATATAATATTATATATATATATATAACGAGAGAGAGCGAGAGCGAGAGCGAGAGCGAGAGCGAGGGTTGGAGTAAAGGAAGAAAGAGATATTATAAGGCTTGACAGCATTGAGACCAACAATCTATTAGGTGGAAGGGTGTGAGGATCCTGATGGTGCCACTATCTGAGGAACATTTTATTTTGTGTTTGTACTATAATGAAAAAGAAAGAAAGAAAAGGAAATATATTATAATTGCATAATGTTATTATATCAAAACTTTGATAGGTGTTGCCGAGGGCTGGAGACACTGTCCTAACACGGTTGGGTAAGAAACCTGGGACTTCTGAGCCCCTAATGAGAGGAGGGATAAAAATGTGAGAGATGTTACGTGTGAGCTGCGATGTATAATGAGCGACAGGACAAATTTTAGAGGAAGGGGCACTAAGATATACCGTGGGGACATGTTGTAATACAGGGTGTCCCGTGAGTTGTGCTAGATACTTCCAAGAACGAAAGAGTTAATTATTCTAAGTAAGACATATTCTATACATTTATAGGCTTAGGTTAAAAAAAAAAATTTGCTGCTATGGTCCTAGAAAGTTGGCACTCGGTGTTTTTCGTAATTTCTAGCCCTACATTTCTACAGTAAGATATGGATACGGAATTAATTACGAAATGTATGATGACTCAAAGAGCTCCACTACATCGTTCTTCCTATTCCCGTGGAGATTAGTTGAATATTACAAATACACACGAACCCGAATATACATTGCATCCTCACAGTCAGAAGAAAGTAGTTATATGATCTGTTATTCCTTTGTTTTGTTATTTTTCTTTGGGGTGTTTTAGAAGTATTGACACCATGTTTCATCATTCACTGCTTGGTATTTTCCATATTACTTTTTTATTACACGAAAAATGGGTAAAAACTAGCGAAAACGTTTAAAATATATCTCATTGTCGCCTGCCAGTATTATGTGTTTTGCCATTTGTACCCTTTATTTTCCTCCATATGACAGACAAGGAAATATAATTAACAATTGTGTGATGAAGTATGATACAGATACTTTCAATAATCACAACAAACTCTTTTGTAGCTTTCTTTTGTCCCGTGGCAATATGTTGAATATGTGTTTTGTGTTATACTTGTAAAATATAACACACCGCCACGGGAAAGTGAAGAGAGCAGAAAATAAATTGTGAGTGTCTATTTGAAGAATGGATACGATACTACATCAAAATGTCTGCCTCTATCCCTTTCTTATAGAGGACAAATTTGGTTAATATGTAAATACCGCAAAAATGTCAACATTAATGGATCATGGCTACAAACAAGCGTCTCAAAAGCCTGTCTATAGAATATTTCATACTCAGAATGCCTTCATAATTTGTTCTTTAAATATCTAACAAAACTAGCGGTACACCCTATATACTCCACTAGTTTCGTGTTATTTCGTATTATTTATATTCGTCCATGTTATTATATATTATTTCAAGTTATTTCGTGTGATTTCATGTTATTTGACGTTATCTCAGCCGGCTCATATATATAAATTCCTCGGCGGTAGTTGGAATTCCACATGTGCCAATTCCGGAAACAAACGGCACTCGGTAAAGT
>CM064540.1:3829425-3849425 GCA_032716605.1 Paralithodes platypus
GGGGACATCACACACCACCTGTTTCAAACCAATTCAGGTCAATGAACTCGCTCTGCTCACTCTCCACAGTACTGCCGCCTTTGCACCCTCATACATGCTCTTCACTGCTTTCAGCAACTTGCCATCTACTCCGTATATTCTAAGTACTTTCCACAAACCTTCTCTATCCACTCTGTCATAGGCCTTCTCCAAGTCCATAAAGGCATCATACACCTTTTGTTTCTTCTCCAGATATTTCTCCACAACACAATTCAGGGTAAAAATCTGATCTACACATCCTCTTCCCTTCCTAAAACCTCCCTGCTCGTCGCCTGTCCATTTCTCCGTTCTCGCTCTCACTCTCTCAATCACTACCCTACTGTATACCTTCCCTACTACGCTTAGAAGACATATTCCTCGGTGGTTACACACATTCCTCTTTCCCCTTTGCTCTTATATGGGGGGACTATTATGCCAGTCTTCCAGTCATCGGGTGCACTCCCCTTCTCCCATGCTAGTTTGCACATTTTCCATACCCATTCCATCACTATCTCACCACCATACCTCAACATTTCCCCACACACTCCATCTGTTCCTGGTGCTTTCCCCAACTTCACTCTTTTCATGGCTTCCCACACTTCTGACCTCCTGATCCCCACCTCCTCCTCCACTACTTCTCTTCTTCTCCCTCCCATACCATATCCAACTATGTTTGCTGGCTCTTCATTCCTTACATTTAGCAACTCATTGAAGTACTCCCTCCATCTTTCGACTCTCTCTTGCTTCTCGGGTAGCATTCTCCCGTATATATGAGTATGAGAGAGAGAGAGAGAGAGAGAGAGAGAGAGAGAGAGAGAGAGAGTAATTAAGAGGCTTATACTAAGCTGATCGATTTGCTCTGTCCAATTGGCGTGCATTAGGTCTAATAATTTGCACATAGTCATTTATCCATTCTTCAAATCAAGATAATTTGTTATATATTCATAGGATGCAAGCAAAATTTTACTCTCTCTCTCTTACACACACACGTACACACTTACACACACTTAGCTCTTTATTTTACTCTCTCTCTCTTACACACACACGTACACACTTACACACACTTAGCTCTTTATTTTACTCTCTCTCTCTTACACACACACGTACACACTTACACACACTTAGCTCTTTATTTTACTCTTTGATTATTATTTGTTTAATTTGAAATGGAAAACTTGAATTGTGTTTTTGTTTTTGTTATCTCTGCTGTTCTTGTTGCCGTTGTTGTTGTTGTTGTTGATGTTGTTGCTGTCATTGTTGGTGGGTTGATTTTTATCTTTACTGTACTTGCTGTTTTTGTTGTTGTTGTCGTTGTTATTGTTGCTATTCCTGTATTCATTTTTGCTATGGTTGCTGTTGTTGTCGGTGGCGGTGTTGTTGTTGTTGTTGTTGTTGTTTCCCAGGCTGCCTGGCCGAACAGCCCCAAGGTCCCGAGCAAGGCCAAGGCCATAGAGCGCCCCCACAAAACCCTCCCTGCTTACCACTAACAAAACCCAGGTGACCGAAGCCACTCTAAGGCAGGGAGCTGAGGAGGGCGCGGAAACGCCCGGGAAACCAAAGCCCCACCCAGGGCCCTGTGCCCCTTAGCAATTATGAAGGGAAAAGTTGAGTGGCAAGGGGAAAATGTGACGCTTTGGCTCCCAATCTGCCAACTTCTAGGTGGCAGTAAGGAGGTCAATCCAACGGAAAAAGACGCCGTGACTTGAGATCTAGAAGATATATAAGTAAAAGGAACAGTCAGAGTAAGCTATGGGTATGGCAGAGATCGCTCAGTTCTCGCTCTGATAGACCAGCCCATCACAAGTTGTTGTTGTTGTTGTGGTGGTGGTGGTGGTGTTGGTGGTGTTACTGTTGTTGTTGATGGTGGTGGTGATGGTGGTGTGTTGGTGGTGTGTTGTTGTTGTCGGATGGTGGTGGTGATGGTGGTCGGTGTTGGTTGGTGGTGTTGTTGTCGGTGGTGGTGGTGTTTGTTGTTGTCGGTGGTGGTGGTGGTGTGTTGTGTTGTGTTGTAGGTGGGGTTGTTGTTGTTGTTGTTAGTGGTGGTGGTGTAGTTATTGTTGTCGGTGGTGGTGGTGGTGTTGTTGTCGGTGGTGGATGGTGTGGTGGTGTGTTGTTGTTCGATGGTGTTGGTGGTGGTGGTGGTGTTGTTGTTGTTGTCGGTGGTGGTGGTGGTGGTGTTGTTGTTGTTGTCGGTGGTGGTGGTGGTGTTGTTGTTGTTGTCGGTGGTGGTGGTGGTGGTGGTGTTGTTGTTGTCGGTGGTGGTGGTGTTGTTGTTGTTGTCGGTGGTGGTGGTGGTGGTGGTGTTGTTGTTGTCGATGGTGGTGGTGGTGGTTGTTGTTAATGGCGGTGGTGATTGTTGTTGTTGTCGGTGGTGGTGGTGGTTGATGTCGGTGGTGGTGGTGTTGTTGTTGTCGGTGGTGGTGGTGTTGTTGTCGGTGGTGGTGGTGTTGTTGTTGTCGGTGGTGGTGGTGTTGTTGTTGTCGGTGGTGGTGGTGTTGGTGTTGTTGTTGTCGGTGGTGGTGGTGTTGTTGTTGTCGGTGGTGGTGGTGTTGTTGGTGTCGGTGGTGGTGGTGTTGTTGTTGTCGATGGTGGTGGTCGGTAGGTGTTGTGTTGTGGCGGTGGTGGTGGTGTTGTTGTTGTCGGTGGTGGTGGTGTTGTTGGCCGGTGGTGGTGGTGTTGTTGTTGTCGGTGGTGGTGGTGTTGTTGTCGGTGGTGGTGTTGTTGTTGTCGGTGGTGGTGGTGTTGTTGTCGATGGTGGTGGTGTTGTTGGCGGTGGTGGTGGTGGTGTTGTTGTTGTCGGTGGTGGTGGTGTTGTTGTCGGTGGTGGTGGTGTTGGTGGTGTTGTTGTCGGTGGTGTTGGTGTTGTTGTTGTCGATGGTGGTGATGATGTTGTCGGTGGTGTTGGTGGTGTTGTTGTCGGTGGTGGTGGTGTTGTTGTTGTCGGTGGTGGTGGTGTTGGTGTTGTTGTTGTGGTGGTGTTGGTGTTGTTGTTGTCGGTGGTGGTGGTGTTGTTGTCGGTGGTGGTGGTGTTGTTGTTGTCGGTGGTGGTGGTGTTGTTGTTGTCGGTGGTGTTGGTGTTGTCGGTGGTGGTGGTGTTGGTGTTGGTGTTGTCGATGGTGGTGGTGTTGTTGTTGTCGATGGTGGTGGTGGTGTTGTTGTCGGTGGTGGTGGTGTTGTTGTTGTTGTCGGTGGTGGTGGTGTTGTTGTTGTCGATGGTGGTGGTGTTGTTGTTGTCGGTGGTGGTGGTGTTGTTGTTGTCGGTGGTGGTGGTGTTGTTGTTGTTTGCTTCTCAGAATGAAATTAAAACGAGAGACCAGATGAAAGGCCCCCATAGTTCTTTGATGGGCTTCATTAGGGAACCTTGGGCAGTCTGGCCATTGTTGTGTTGTGTGTGTGTAGATATGTGTGTGTGTGTGTGTAGATATGTGTGTGTGTGTGTAGATGTGTGTGTGTGTGTGTGTGTGTGTGTGTGTGTGTGTGTGTGTGTGTGTGTGTGTAGGTATGTGTGTGTGTGTGTGTGTGTGTGTGTAGGTATGTGTGTATGTAGGTGTGTGTGTGTGTGTGTATAGGTGTGTTTGTGTGTGTCTGTAGGTTTGTATGTGTGTGGATGGGTGTGAATTTTTGTTTGTTAACTACTGTACACACTCATACACATACTGCCATAAACACTCATATTTCTACACACCCACTCTCTCTCTTCCACGTACGTATCTCTCGCTCTCAGCCTCTCTCACAAACGCTCTCATATATACACGCTCACACCAATACAAAGGCACACGCACTCACTACCCCCCTTTCTCTCTCTCTCTCTCTCTCTCTCTCTCTCTCTCTCTCTCTCTCTCTCGCTCTCTCTCTCACCCAAGCCCATACCCTATCGCGCGTCTCTCCCCATTACACGACCCGTCCCTAATCCAAGTATGGCCATAACGTAAAGGATATCGTTGACGGGGGCTTAAATACCGGTCGGGTTCTGGTGATGAGTGGCGGAGGGGAGGTGAAGGGTTGTGGTGGTTGTGGTTGTGGTAGTTATGGTGGAATGGTTGTATGGTTGGTTTGCTGTTACACCTTCTACTGCTATTTTTACTAGTACAATAAATAATAATAAATACAACAACATGAACAACAACAACAACTACAATAACAAACATTAATATTAAAACAAATTTACAAGAACAACTGCAACATCAGCAAAAAAAAAAAAAAATAGATATATATATAATATATATATTAAAACATCAACATCATCAAGCTCCAAAAAGAGCTTCATATGCAGAAACAACAATAACTACACAATTTGACAACTAAACTACACCAATACAACAGCAATGATAAATGAATATCAGAATCACGACACAACAATAACACTTATAACAGCGACAACTACAGTAACAGCAACAACAACATTAGCATACACGACGTCATTACATGGACACCAAAAACTGCAACACTAATTACAATATATTCAAGAACAGCATCAGAAGCAGCAGCAGCAGCAGCAACAACAACAACAACAACAACAACTGGAACAACAGCAACAGTAATTGTGGACACATCAATAGAAGTACCAACAACAGAAATATCAATAACAACAACAACTGGAATAAATACAACAATTATCGTAGGAACAACAATAGGTGCAGCGGAATAACAACAACCACCACAACAACAACAAAAAACACCACAACAACAACAACAACAACAACCAATGGTGATGGGCTGGTCTATCAGAGTGAGAACTGAGCGATCTCTGCCATACCCTTAGCTTACTCTGTCTGTTCCTTTTACTTATATATTTTCTAGATCTCAAGTGACGGCGTCTCTTCCGTGGATTGACCTCCCAATCTACCAAGATTGGAAGCCAAAGCGTCACATTTGTCCTTTGCCCCTCAACTTTCTCTTCACAATTGGTGAGGGGCACAGGGCCCTGGGTGGGGCTTTGGTTTTCCGGACGTTTCCGCACCCTCCTCAGCTCCCCGCCATGGAGTGGCTTCTGTCACCCAGGCTTTATTGTGGTCGGCAGGGAGGGTTCTGTGGGGGCGCTCGGTTATGGCCTTGGCCATGCTCGGGGCCTTGGGGCTGTTCGGCCAGGCAGCTTGGGGAACAACAACAACAACAACAACCACCACAACCACAACAACAACACCACCATTTACAGCAACCACAACAACAGCAATAACAACAACAATATAATTAACCCCCTTCAGCACGATGACGAATTTTTACCATATATTCTGGCAAAAAATTACGATATTATGCAGATTAACAAGGACTTATTGAAAGGTATTTACCTCGTTGAGTCCTAGAGGTAGAGTATACACCAAAATAAATCATCTAATGGGAACCAAATTATGACAATAATTACATTTATCGTGTTAAAGGGGTTAATGATAAGCAATCACACCAACAACAATAACAACAATAACAACAACAATTACAGCGAAAACATTTCAAAACATTATGAATAACCATAATAAAAGGTTAAATCATAGCAGGGAAAACTACACTATATAACCTTTAGCAGCAGCAAAGGCAACACCACCACCACCACCAACACCAACACCACCACCACCAACACCACCACCACCACCAACAACAACAATGAAAACAATATTTAAG
Source organism: Paralithodes platypus (assembly GCA_032716605.1). NCBI lineage: Eukaryota > Metazoa > Arthropoda > Malacostraca > Decapoda > Lithodidae > Paralithodes > Paralithodes platypus. Next base: position 3,835,060 of record CM064540.1, read on the forward strand.
GAAAACTAAAAAATTTAAGCTTAATGTAAAAAGGATCATAAATAACAAATTAATTCGCTGTATAGTCTATCCACTATAATTAATTAACTTCATGTGACTAAAAGAGGGCTGGAGCATTTAAATGGGCTGTAGATTTACACAGCTAATTTCGGTTTGACTTTCCCCAAACGGCAGACAATTCAGCTATATTGCTCTAGTCCTTTTTGAGTTACAAGTCACTTGGGATGAGATTTCTGGCCAAATTATGTTGAACAGAGTATACCTCAACACTAAGGACATTATCACAGCGTCAGTCGGCAGTCGTCACAAACTAAATCCATCAGCTCATTAATTCCCACAGATCTTTCTTAAGGGGACATGGACCGGTTTTCTGGTCCCTTTTCTCCCTCATGTTTAGCCCCATTAGTTTTCAGATGTTAAGCTGTTTACCCCATCAGTTAGTCGATTTTAAGACCTTTAGCCCCATTTCTTCGTCAATATTTAGACCTTTCGTGCTATTTAGGTGTCGATTTTTTCCCCTGGCGAACGATAGTGAGCCTGTAATGTTGGAAGAACCGGCCTTCGGCCGGGAAATTTTCTACCGAAAAATGTACAAATTAATCTAGCAGAGGGATCTCATGGATGTTTTTTTAAATTTGATGGAGGTCTAGGGAGGAAACTAGAAAAATAATGAATACATGCAAAAATCGCCCAAAAAGTGAACCAAAACAATGGTTCAATATATTTAATTTATTTAGCGCTTTAACATTGTAGACGACTATACACCCGGTCTAAAATATTTGGCAACAATCTTGATGAGTTATTGTTTAAGGTCCAAAGACAAAAAACATGAATCTGAAATAAATTACGAACGAAGCCAAAATGTAAGGGTTAATAAAGAGTGCCTGGAACCAGCTGAGTACGGACACGATGATAGTACTTCACATTAGACACTCTCTATTCGTCGTGTAAACACCAATGTATGGGGTACCCCGGCTGCAATGTATACCCCGGCTGCCATGTTTCTTCTCCAAACACACAACATCAATATTCGCTGACCTTTCCCTTATTTTGGTTATGAGGTCATTAATTTGGCGGGAGCAGCAAAATCTTAGACAGCAAAATATGTAAATAGGCCGCCAATAGTTCAGTCACACAGTCAAAAGTTTGGTTGCATGTCCAAAATGTTGTCCGCTTAACCCAAAGTTTGCCCGCTTGACAAAAGTTTGTCCTCTTGACCTAAAGTTTGCCCGCTTGACCCATAGTTTGTCCTCTTGATCCAAAGTTTGTCCACTTGACCCAAAGTTTGCCCGCTAGACCCAAAGTTTGTCCTCTTGACCCAAAGTTTCTCCACTTGACCCAAAGTTAGCCCGCTAGACCCAAAGTTTGTCCTCTTGATCCAAAGTGTCTCTACTTGACCCAAAGTTTGCCCGCTAGACCCAAAGTTTGTCCTCTTGATCCAAAGTGTCTCTACTTGACCCAATGTTTGCCCGCTGGACCCAAAGTTTGTCCTCTTGACCCAAAGTTTTTCCACTTGACCCAAAGTTTGCCCGCTTGACCCAAAGTTTGCCTGTGTGGCACAAGGTTCACTTGCATGGCACAAAGTTGGCCTGCACGAGCCAAAGTACGGTTACTCGATCAAAAGTTCGATCACGCAGCGCTAGCCCGTGCAGCCAAAGATGCGCACCTCAAAGCTCACCCACATAGCCAAAAGTACAGTTTCTAATGGACGCATAGCCCAAAGTTAACCCGCACGGCACAAGATTCACCTGCGAATCCCAAGGTTAAGATGCACAGTCCAAAGTACGGTGTCGTGAGGTCAAAGGTTTGGTTGCATGGCCAAAAGTTTGCATGCATGCACCTGGTCTCTGGTGGGATGAAGGGGGGAAGGGGGGTGGACGTAGCCCCTTGATAGGGAGGGAGCATTAATACTAAAAAACAAACAAAAATACCAGGCAGCATTCTTCCCCGCATGCTCATGGCCAATAATAATGACAACAACAGCAATTTACCCAACCAAGTGGGGAAAATATGAAACAAATGTCTTGCTCAAACCGGGTTAAGATAAATACAGTGTTTGGTAAGAAAAGGAATGCCTTCGAGTACCTGTTCTATACCAACAACAAATATAAGACTATTGAATATTGCACGCCATTAATGCCTACATCAAACGGATTTTCTTCCAAAACTAAGTATCCTTCCTTTCAGGAGATAAGATTACATCTAGATCTTCGGTGAACTATTATATTCGACTGTACATCATGTTGTTGCTGTAATACATCTGCAGGGCCAATCTTCACTTCTCTCCCTCGCCCACCATAACTCAGTACTTCTTTCTCCTTCCCGCTATCTGTTTCCCAATCTTTATTTATTTAGCCTCGTTTCTCAGCCCCTCACACTCTCCTCCATCCATTATACACCATTTTCTTTTATAGTTGGAATGGGCAAAGGGGTCAAGAGATCTGGAGCAACTATAGTTTGTTCCCTTGTCCTAGATATATGAGGCTTGGCGATAATTTACTTTTTGTGTCCATTTGTTAACAATATCTAGAGGGAAATGGGTAAAGCGACAGTTTTTAATGATTTTAAATAATAAGATGCATAGGCAAGAGAAGTGGTAATAAATGGGAATGCATTGAGAATGCTAGTGAATAGATGAGTGTAAACTCAGTAGTTTTTTTGGGGAGGGGGTAAGGCACCAGTTGGACTAGATAATAGTCCATCAGGCGCCTGGCCCGGGGAGCCGGTAGTAAGGAAGGGTACACCTGGATGCATGGTGGTCGGGCATTGTGGTATTCCGCTGTGTGCCTGCGAAAGTTGGAGCCTCTCCGGGGGATCTGGGACCTGGGAATCATTTGCTGGAGACCCCAAATGGGCCGGGGTCTCTGGGTTTCTCTCCTGGGCTACCTACTGTAGATGTGTCTGCAATTTATGTGTTGTTAGTTTTTTCCCTATTCGGGCTCTGTCTGGAGTCGGCCACCCCCCTCTCCCCCCAAAAAAAAAAAAAAAATGGGTATGCACCTGAGTAGATAGATAAATAGATTATGCAAAAACCGAGTCTTGAATGCGGATATGAAATATTTTGTGAAGCCATTTTTGTAAAAACAATAAGCCATAGCAATATTGCATAATGGTTTCCAAGACAAATGCATTAGAATAAAAAATGTTTTGAAAATGAGTAAGAAACATCTGTGAATGAGTATTGCAATTATTATAAACATTAATAATTACAAATGATCCTTCCCACTGGAATAAGTATAATCAATGGTATCCGGTGCTCCAGTGTTGTTAATTCAAAGGTTTTACGTATACAGTAGTTTATTTGTTTCATCCAGGCAAAAATTATATTCCATTGACTGTTGATTTATTGATAATTAATGATGCTGTATAACACTAGGCAAGTCTCCCATTTAAAAACCTATTTGTATATACAGATATTGCAATAACCGAGTAATCAAGACGAGGATAAGTGATTATCTCGCCAACTATAGACGCTAAGAGTCGAACAAATGACAATACACATATACATGAGTAATAGAACTTTGACCTATTGCCAACATTGATATTTTGACAGGTACTAACACAGAAGACAGAGAGTGGTATGTTGTATGGAGGGCAAACACAAAATTCCGATTAAAACAAATAATAATGTAAAACTTGCAAAATAAATAAATAATAAATAATAAATAATTAATAATAAATAAATAATAAATAAATAATTATAAATAATAAATAAATAATAAATAATTAATAATAAATAATAATAAATAATAATAAATAATTATAAATAATAAATAATTAATTATAAATAAATAATAATAATAAATAAATAATAATAAATAATTATAAATAATAAATAAATAATAAATAAATAATAATAAATAATTATAAATAATTATAAATAAATAATAAATAAATAATAATAAACATTGGCTGCATGGATTTAATAACCATTGCATGTGTGTTTCCTTCATTCATTCACTTATGTGAAAAGTACTAAATATAACCTACTGGTAAAATAGTCCGTGTAACCTAGATCCGCTACTTTAAGGGGAGGTTTCTAGTTTGTTTCCTACTCCTCCAGCAATCTTAAAATGTCACCCCCCTTGACCCCTTTCAAGATAAATTTGTAAATTTTTCGGCAAAAAATTTCCCGGCCGAAGGCCGGTTACTCTTAAATTACAGGCTCGCTATCGCTCGCCAGGATAAAATCGACACCTAAATTGCACGAAAGGTCTTAAAATGACAGAATGGGGCGGAAATTCTTAAAATCACCAAACTTATGGGGGCAAACGTCTTAAAAATCTCAAAAACAATGGGGCTAACCATGAGGGAGAAAGGGGTCAAGAAAAAAATCCCTCAAGTGGAGACCTCCCCTTAATGTAGTCAGAATTCATATTTTACAAATAGGTTCCCCAAAACAGTAAATATTAGATGAACAGAGAGATTGCACATAGCGTAACACACGTAACAAACCTAGGCGTAATTACAGTATACAGTATATGAATTCTAAAATCTGCAAGCCAATCCACGGAAGAAGCTAACAAAGCAACTATAGTGCGAGGGTTCATCAGAAGAAAACATCATTGTCACAGCAAAGATATACTTATGAAAGTATAGGAAGTCTGTATCTGGAGTATGCTGTGCAGTTTCCCTACCTCATAAAAGACATTGTAAAGCTAGAATTTGTGCAGCAAAGAGCATCAATATTTATTCCATCGCAAGATATAAGCCGTACAACGAGAGATTAGGATTACTTGATCGGTTTTCATTTCAGAATCGGAGGATAAGACAACTAATAGAGTGCTTAAAGATTTAATACAAATTAATAAGGGGTCGGGCGCAAGTTGGACTAGATAATAGTCCATCAGGCGCCTGGCCCGGGGAGACGATTAATATGAAGGGTGCGCCTGGAAGTGTGGTGGGAGGGCTTGTGGCTTTGGCTCCACTGCATGTCTGCCTGACGAGATCGGAACCTCTCCGGGTGGTCGGGGGCCGGGGGAGTGCTGGAGCGACCTTGGTGACCCTGGTCTCTGGGTCTTCTCCTGGGTGACCTGGATGTGTGTGAGTTTGTGCTTTTTATCTGTGTTTATTCGCTGTTTTATGTTGTTTTTGTGTTTTCCCTGTTCTTGCTCTGTCTTGAGTCGGCTACCCCCAAAATGGGGATTGGGCCTGAGCATATAGATAGACAAACCGATATTATACAGCATTTAAGATAGCCAAAGACAGTTCTATATTAGGACACAAATTAAAATTAATCAGCAGGAAGGTGAAACTATATATAATAAAAACAATTCTTCACCCACAGTATAATTAGTGAGAGGAAAAAGCCCTTTACTAAAGTAATATACAGTGGTTCAATACATACATGTCAAAACAAGTCGAGACTCGTACCACAGATAAATTGGAATAGAGTAGATAATAGTTATTGCTAGAACGATCTGGCAGTAATGAGCACTGTTTCCAGATGAAGAAAGTATAGAAATAAAACAGTGTTTATATAGAATTATAGGGGAAATAGTGTATGAAATTTTCTTTCCAATTCTAACTAATATATAAATTCCTTCAGGCGTGTTCCATACCCTGCAAGTTTATTCTCTTCCAACTGCCTTCAATGGAGTACAAACAACCTGGAGGTTGCTTGACGCTTGCCCTCTAAATCACTGCTGCTCAGTGTTCAACAGTGATTTAGAGTGAGTAAGTATCCACGGCTATAGCCGGAGGGAACGAAAGGTGGGGACAGAACCTTCTTCTTTGATATTCTTTCCTTCCACTTTCCATTACTCTCGGGTTTGCTATCTCTACTAGAATTAATCTTGACCACGTCGCTGGGATCGTAATGTCTGTGTAGTCAGTGTATCTATGTAAATCTCCCTATTCTTGCTATCCTCTCTCTCTCTCTTGCTATCCTCTTGCTATTCTCTCTCTCTCTCTCTCTCTCTCTCTCTCTCTCTCTCTCTCTCTCTCTCTCTCTCTCTCTCTCTCTCTCTCTCTCTCTCTCTCTCTCTCTCTCTCTCTCTTCTCTCCTCACCTATCTCTTCTCTCTCTCCTCTCTCTCTCTCTCTCTATCTCTCCTCTCTCTCTCTCGCTCTCTCTCCTCTCTCTCATCTCCTCTCTCTATCTCTCTCTCTCTTTCTTTCTCTCTCTCTCTCCTCTCTCTCTCTCTCTCTCTCTCTCTCTCTCTCTCTCTCTCTCTCTCTCTCTCTCTCTCTCTCTCTCTCTGCTATCCGTCTCCATTGATCTCCACCAAACTCTCCATCTTTATCTCACAAGTCGACAGCCGGGAAGGACCAAAAAAAGACCTGCATCCCAAATCTCAAACTTTGCTTCTCTCTCTCTCTCTCTCATTATATATATATATATATATATATATATATATATATATATATATATATATATATATATATAATTTCCATTCCTCTCTCTATCTATATCTCTCTCTTACCCACACACACACTCTCTTTCCATCAGCGTGGGCATATTTTTAATGCAGAGAAGTAATCGTTCGTACGCACCATAACTCAATGACACTTTTCGTGACCCAGTATAAACGCTCGAATAACATAAACGAACCTCCGAAGTGGATACACCACACACGTATAATCGCTGACAGATGAAGGGTGTACAGTCGCGCTAATAAGTGATGTCTCGGCACCAGGTATATGTTGATCAATAATTGGTATCAGCAATATCTAAGCTTCATTTCTTGATATCGAGTGAAATATACAAACATGTTCCTACACTTACCCACCCTATTCAACATCTGACAGACATTAATACAGCACAGAGCCAGCCAAACGTAATGACAGCTGGGACATGACTTATTAGCGCGACCGTACAAACCTACTTACTAACTGGATAATTCTGACATGGTAATATACTATTCTGAAACTTTCCCATTAAACACATGCTCCAGTCAGTGTTTTACCTCATTCAATCCATGCGCACTGCTTCAAGTTTACCATATAATAGTGTACTAGGTACTTGTGTAGGCGGTTGTACAGTCAGGGGCTAAAGAAGTGCCATCTATCCAGCTCCTATACTGAACCCAAGCCATTGGATATGTGTCCACTTGAGGATTCGACTTACGTTTGTATGGGTCAGTCTAGAAACGTGGAGGGTAGAGGGGAGTATTGGGGTGGGGGGGGGGGGGGGGGCGGCGGTAGGAGTACAGGATAGATCAGAAAAATCAGAAATGGCACAAATGCTGTGGGACCAATTGTCTTGGAAACAGCTTTAATTCTGCACAACTACCATGGCACTAATCATTAATCGCTATTATCGTTGTCTGAAACATACCCCCATATAATATGCATAATCAAACCACTCAAGACAAAAGAAAGAAGAAGGACAGGAAGGAAGGGAAGACTTTAGGGGAATAAGGGAAAACAGGCGAGGAAGGACATATAGTAAAGAAGCAAAAGAAGAGACCAAGACGAAGGGAAGAGGAAAAATACAATAAATAGAAATGAACGAGGAGAGGAAAACGACAGAAGACAGGAATGGAAGAGATCAAGAGAATAAGGGAAAACAAGTGAGAAAAGACAAACAACAAGAAGGAAGAGTGAGAGAGGGGAACACATCATATGGTAATAGAAGGAAGAAAAGCAGAGGAAAGATAACGAAAGAAGAGAGGAAGAGGAAGGAAACTATAAAGAAGGAAGGTAGGGAGGAAGGGAAAAGATAATGGAATAAGACAGGGGAGAAAGAAGTAAGAGGAAAAGAGAGATAACAGAGAGATACAAGGTTATACAAGGAATAGTTAGTCTCAAAACCCTTGCGGTCCATTCCGGGGAGATACTCGAAGTGGAGAGAGAGAGATTGTGTAATGCACTGCACCCATTGCAGAGTGTGCAAAATACTATCTACTACCTTCTTGAACTGCTCTACTGAAGAACGGTTTGCAACTTCTGAGAGAAGTTTGTTCCAAGTAGGTGTTGAACTTTGTAAATTCTAACTTCCAGCCATGGTTGCGTGTTGTATTCATATTAAGGCAAAACATTTGGCTATAATCCACATTGCTATGATCCATTCAGTATTTTTAAAAAAACAGTCTGTGTATTTCCAGCAGAAAGAGATCAAAAGTTCTCGACCAGTCCTCATAGCTAAGTCTCCTAATCGATGGAATACATTTTGTAGCCCTAGCTTCAATGAGAGAGAGAGAGACAGAGAGACAGAGAGACAGAGAGACAGAGAGACAGAGAGAGAGAGAGAGAGAGAGAGACAGAGACAGAGAGACAGAGAGACAGAGAGACAGAGAGAGAGAGGAGAGAGAGAGGATAACTGAAGGAAGACAAAGGTAAAAGAAGGAGAGGAAGGAAGGGAAGAGATTAGGGGATAAGGCAAGATAGGTGAGAAAGGTATTGTAGATGATGACAGAAAATAGAACACAAACAATTCATGATAAAAGAGAAGAGAAGAAGAGAAGATAAGACAAAGAATAAGAGAGGCAGGAAAGGAAGAGAGATCAGATGAGAAAGGTATTTTTTTTTTTTTTTTTTTAATATGATAACCGAATATATAATAAAAAACAATACATACTTTAGGAACACCCCGTTCTTAACATTAATCCTCCATCACAAACCCCAACGCACTTGAATACATTAATGAAAGCATATGGTCCTCCCGGGATTCGAACTCGGACACCACACCCAGAACATAAGCATGATACAATAGAGGAAGAAAAGAGCAGTCAAAGCAGAAGGAAGGAGGGAGAAAGGAAGACAGGAAGGGAAGAGAGATCAGCGGATAAGACCAGACAGGTGAGAAAGTTATAGGGGAGGATTAAGGGGTGTGACCTGTATTTGTTCTCTCCTTTTCGCTCTTTCTATGGCTTGTATCCATTCGGCCCCATTCAGCCTACTGTTTTAAGACGAGCGGTAGCGAGCCAGCATATATATATTTTTGTTTTGACAGAAAGCTGAATTTGTACATTTTTCGATAACAAAATGTGTCCGGCTAAGCCGGATTTCTCCATACAATGCTGGCTCGCTATCGCTCGCCAGGAAGAAATCGACACCTAGATGGGGATAACGTCTTAACACAGTTGGGTGAATGGGGCTGAATGGATACAAGCCAGAGAAAGAGAGACAAGGAGAGAATGAGAAAATAAGCAGGTGACCCCCTTAAGGGACGAGGGGGGGGGGGGAGGAAGCGAACCACCAGGGACAAAATGAAAAGAAATATAAATCGTTGGAGACTGAAGTAATTGGCACACCAGGAAAGGCAACGCGCGCGCTCGCTCTCTCTCTCTCTCTCCTCGATGTATTATTTCCTTCCCTCCGGTGTTGTGTTCCTTTTTAATTTACCTCCTGTTTTCTTTCTTACTTCTTCCTTTTGTCTCTCTCTTATATATACAGTGTATATATATATATATATATACTCGACCCCAATTTACATATATATATCACACACACTTCTTACGGGTTCTACTCATCTCTTGTAACATGAATATTGTACTTTAACCTCTTGTCAAACACTCACTTCTGTCTTAAGGGGAGGTTTCTAGTTTGTTTCCTACTCCTCCAGCAATCTTAAAATGTCACCCCCTTGACCCCCTTTCAAGATAAATGTGTACATTTTTCGGTAGAAAAATGTCCCGGCCGAAGGCCGATTACTCTTAAATTACAGGCTCGCTATCGCTCGCCAGGATAAAATCGACACCTAAATGGCACGAAAGGTCTTAGAATTGACAGAATGGGGCGGAAATTCTTAAAAATCACCAAAGTAATGGGGCGAACGTCTTAAAATCTCAAAAGCAATGGGGCTAGACATGAGGGAGAAAGGGGGTCAAGAAAAAAGTCCCTCAAGTGGAAATCTCCCCTTAAGTGTATAATTATATTTTAGAGTGCTTGCATTCATAACACTATGCAACCTTGCTTTCACTGTTGATGCATACACCTTAAACACCAAATCCCATGTATATATCTGTTCTAATCTTTAGTTTCCCAGCTCATTAAGGAATGCATGCTCGTACGAATATGTTTACACGGCCAAAGGACAAATAATGCCTGGTTGGTATCCTATTAAATAGGTTTGGAAGAATTTGGGGGATTCAGAAATAAAATTGAGATAGTATTTACGGATTTGATTGATAGAGTGCCTTTCCTAGCAAACATTATAACCTTCTAATGTCAACCAGGATATATAAGATTGTACCAGCGTAAATGACAGGATTGAAAACTGTAATGGGTGAGGGAGAACACTAATGACAGACCCGATATAAGAGGAGCTGCTTAAAGGGGAGGTTTTTAGTGTGTTTCCTAGACTTCCATCAAGCTTGAAATTATACCCCCTTGACCCCCTTTCAAGATAAATTTGTACATTTTTCGGTAGAAAAATGTCCCGGCCGAAGGCCGGTTCCTCTTAAATTACAGGCTCGCTATCGCTCGCCAGGAAAAAATCGACACCTAAATGGCACGAAAGATCTTAAAAGTGGCATAAATGGGTCGAAATTTCTTAAAATCGTCAAACTAATGGGGCGAACATCTTAAAATCTCAAAATCAATGGGGCTAAAGATGAGGGAGAAAGGGATCCAGAAAAAAATCCCTCAAGTGGAGATCTCCCCTTAATGATATGGATGGCTAAGGGAAGAACAAATAGGGGAGACAGACAGACAATTAGAGATAGGGGAAGAACAATGCAAGTGAACAACAGGAAGGTAACTGGACAGACAGACACACACAGGAAATGTTAACCCTTTCAGTATTCGACGACATGTTCTTCATTATACTCTGTCTGTTACGATGCAACTTACGGAGATTCTCCAGAAATCATCGGGTTACAAACTACATTATTTACTCAACTAACTACCATAGGTTTCTCCTAAGCTTAATTAATTAGATTAATCAGAGTCCGCATGAAATGAGGAACACTACTCCATAGCTACAGTTGTGCATGGCCATCATTCACTTCTTCAACCTATCAACTCCGGTGTTCCTCAGGGTTCTGTCCTTTCTCCAATTCTCTTTCCAATATTTATCAATGATCTCCTCAGTTGTACCTCCAGTCCTATCCACTCCTATGCTGATGACTCTACCTTACACTATTCAACTAGTTTTTTCACATCCACCCAGCATGCAAGCATTTCTAAACAAACGTGGTGAGGCCATAGAATGCCTATCTTCTGATCTTTCAATTATTTTTGATTGGGGCAGAACAAATCTTGTTACTTTCAACACCTCCAGGACCCAATTTATCTCTCTCTCTCTCCATCACAATCTTCCACCCGACTATCAAGCATTCTTCAACAATACACAACTCAACCTTATATCTTCTCTCAAAATTCTAGGTGTATCTTTTTCATCTGATCTGATCTGATCATATTACCACTCTTGCTAAAACAGCTTCCCAAAAGTTAGGTGTGCTCAACCGTCTCTGTAGGTTCTTAACCCCCACACAGCTTCTTGCTCTTTATCGGGGCACAGTGCACCCCTGTATTGAGTATTGTTCACATGTGTGGGGAGGCTCCACCGCACTTCTCAAACGAGTAGAATCAAAAGCATTTCACCTCATCAACTCGCCTCCTCTTACTAGTTCCCTATAATCTCTTTCTACATGCCACAATGTTGCATCTCTTTCACTCTTCTATCGCTATTACAACAATCAGTGTTCTTCAGAGCTCTCTGACTGTATACCACATCCCTTGCAGCGAGTGCAAGGCACCCGCCTTTCAACACAGTCCTACTCCTATTCTGTGCATCTCTCCAATCCAAGAATTGGCAAATTTTCTCAGCCTTTCTTCTACTCAACAAGTGAACTCTGGAACTCTCTCCCTCAATCAATCTTTCCTTCGTCCTATGGCTTAGACTGCTTTAAACTTCGTTTGTCCAGGCATTTTGACTCCAACGCCCCTTGGATTTGGCTCAGTCACTTATTTAACTTTGGGGGAGACACTCGTAACAGTCATCCTGCGTTTTGTCTCCTCCATACTTCAAGTATCTCCCCGGAATGGACCGAAAGATCTTTGAGATACTAACTACTCCTTGTCCCTCGTAACTCTCTTACACAGTCTCTGGTGAAACAATTAGACGGCGAATTAGACGGCAATTAGAGTGAACCGACTTTCTCAACTACATTCCTTTCAATTACTGACACATTTGGTAAGGCTGCTTTGGTCACTCCCTCGCCAAATTCCAACTGTGGACAGATACATGTGTTATTGGAAGGAATGCAAGTCAAATACGTCACATTCCTAGACGGCCATACTTCAAATGGCCATAATCCTAAACGGCCACACTCCTGAAAAGCCATGCTCTTAAAAGGCTACACTCCTAAAAGACCACACTTCTAAAAGTCCACGCTACTAAAAGGCCACATTCCTAATAAGCCACACTCCTAAAAGGCTACACTCCTACACGGTCACACTCCAATACGGTCGCACTCGTGGAAGCTAGAAGTTAATTGATAGGGGATGCATGATACCTCCCATTTTCTATTGATATGGGATGCATGATACCTCCCATTTTCTATTGATAGGGGATGCATGATACCTCCCATTTTCTATTGATAGGGGATGCATGATACCTCCCATTTTCTATTGATAGGGGATGCATGATACCTCCCATTTTCTATTGATAAGGGATGCATGATACCACCCATTTTCTATTGAAAAGCAATGGGGCTAACCATGAGAGAGAAAGGGGTCAAGAAAAAAATCCCTCAAGTGGAAATCTCCCCTTAACAGACTGGGTGAATGGTGTGAGACATGACAGATGCCACTAAATTTGGAGAAGTGGAAGGTGACACATATCGACCAAACAAATCTCAAATCAGATTATGCATTATTGGGAAAAACTCTGGAAGTGACTAATTTAGAAAAAAAAAAAAAAAAAAAAAAAATGTAGTGTTCTGAATAGTAGTGACAAAGTTATGGAAGTAGAGAATAAAGCCCATACATTTATAGAGTATACTAAAAGGCAGTTCCTATATAGTAATAAGGAGATATAGTCCTTACGGCTTACACCCTACAGTGCTTATATACAGCCTCTTCTTCAGTAGAATATGCGGTTTCATTTTGGTCTCCAGCACTCAGGAACAAACTATAGAGCGACTAGAAAGAGTCCAAGCTAGGGCTACAGAATTTTTTTCCAACGAGAAGAAGACTGAGCTATGAGGAGTGGTTGAGAGTTCTTGGTATCTTTTCGTTGGAAACGCGTAGACAATTTGGTTAACTCCTTGAAAACTTTAGAAAATAAAAACATTTGTTTATTCCCAATAAGAACAACACACAACTAAGGCTGGACGTTAGAATTGAAGAGATTTAGCACTAGTGTATGTGGACACATTTTCACATAACAGATCTGTTCTACCCGGAACAAACTTCCCTCAGAAGTTGTACAAAGTGTTTTTAGTAGAGCAGTTCACGTGGAGAGTAGATAATATTGTGTACAGTTTGCAATGAGTGCAGCGCTCTTCATAATCTTCCCATTCTTTCCATTTTGATTATATTCACGGAATGCGGACCTCAAGTTCTTTGAGATACTAACTCAAACTTTCCCTCTAACTCTCTCTAATTCACTCTAACTCTCTCTCTAACTCTCTAGCCCTCTAACTCACTAACTCTAAGTCGTTTTCACTCTCACTCTATCACTCTTTCTTGCTCTCTCTATGTCTCACACACACACACAGACACAGACACTCCTGCACACAGAAAATTACATACAGAGCAATTTACGTTCCCGAACCCACGCTCACACAAATTGCAGATGAATATAACACACGCACACACACACACGTTGATGTACATACACGCACACAACATAACATCTGGAGCAATTTACGTTGTCAGAATCACACACACACAGATACGCTAACCCAATTTACCAAATGAGATACAACACATACAGACATACACACTAACACATACAGACACACACATACACACACACTCTCACACATACAGACACACTCTCACACATACAGACACACACTCACACATACAGACATACACTCTCATACATACAGACATACACTCTAACACATACAGACACACACTCACACATACAGACACACTCTCACACATACAGACACACACTCACACATACAGACATACACTCTCATACATACAGACATACACTCTAACACATACAAACACACACTCACACATACAGACATACACTCTCACACATACAGACATACACTCTCACACATACAGACACACACTCTCACACATACAGACATACTCTCACACATACAGACACACACTCTCACATATAGACATACACTCTCACACATACAGACACACACTCTCACACCTACAGACATACACTCACACATACAGACATACACTCTCACACATACAGACACACACTCTCACACCTACAGACATACACTCTCACATACAGACACACACACTCACACACACTCTCACACATACACTCTCACA
>CM064540.1:3851925-3899425 GCA_032716605.1 Paralithodes platypus
GCAAACATATTCATGTATGCATTTATTTCCTCTGGCATGTCATTTATATAGACCAGAAACATAATTGGGGCCAACACTGATCCCTGTGGAACTCCGCTTGTAACATCCCTCCATGTTGGTAAGCTGTCTCTTATCATGGTTCTCATCTGTCTTCCCGAGAGATAGTCCTCCATCCACTTCAACAAATTACCCTGAACCCCTCCAAACTTCGTCAACTTCCATCTAAGTCTACTATGAGGAACTCTGTCAAAGGCCTTCTTTATATCAAGATACACACAGTCCGCCCATCCTTCTCTCTCTCTTGTAGTATATCTATCATGTGTGTGTGTGTGTGTGTGTGTGTGTGTTAAATGATGCTGTGTGGGGGGTAGAGATTACGGCTTTGATCACGGGTTATGTGTGTGTGTGCGTGTGTGTGTGTGTTTTATGATGCTGTGTAGGGGAGGGATTACGGCGAATTATGTGTGGTGGTGTGAGTATGTATGTGTGTGTGTGTGTCTATGTGAGTTGCATCCCTTTTATAAATGTATGCTTACTTGTTTGTGGCTTAGACAAGGCAAATTAATTCAGATATAATTTCGTGTAGGCCTATGTGAACATGTGTATCTTTGTGTGAGAGAGAGAGAGAGAGAGAGAGAGAGAGAGAGAGAGAGAGAGAATAATACCAAATAACGTAATACACTCCAATTGTTAGCACTGATTACACTCTTACATCACTTCCTGCATTCGGGAATATCTGCCTTCACTTTCGAACAAATACATACATTTATAAAATTTTGAGTCTCTACGCCTGAGTAACCTCAATCAAGCCATGTTAAACCAGCATATCCCCCCCCCCCCCCCTCTCTCTCTCTGGGGGATGCAGAGAGTTCTACCTGCACTATTGAGAGAGGTTCACACATTCAGCTCTGGCAGACTGTGTTACACGGGGTTTACAGAGAGAGAGAGAGAGACAGAGAGAAAGAGAGAAGAGAGACAGAGAGACAAGATGAGAAAGAGAGAGAAGAGAAAGAGAGGAGAAAGAGAGACAGAGGAGAGAGAGAGAGAGAAGAGAGAGAGAAAGAGAGACAGAGAGAGAGAGAGAGAGAGAGAGAGAGAGAGAGAGAGAGAGAGAGAGAGAGAGAGAGAGAGAGAGAGAGCACTAATCACACAAGCATTGGGATACACATGAGTCAGAATTAGAATCGGACATATATTTCCATATAATATACAAAGGTTATTCTTTACAAGTTTAAAATGATAAAAGAGGCTTATATACAATGTGGGTTTTTTTTGGTATACAATAGTTATTATTAATGTACTACAGCAAATCGAATATTGGTGAGTTCCCCTAATAGGGAGAAAATAAATATTTGATATATATCTACAATCACACACAAAGACAAGTCATACAATAGATACATATAACAGTTATATATATGCACACAAAGAATAATAGATCACACAATAACACTACAAGAATACATGAGATAATAGATCACACAATAACACTACAAGAATACATGAGATCATCACAATATTATATTCACAATAGAATGGGTTTACGTTTAGTTGAGTTATAGCTGAATACAAAAAGAATAGGATTTACGTTTAGTTGAGTTGTAGCTGAATACAAAAAGAATAGAGTTTACGTTTAGTTGAGTTATAGCTGAATACAAAAAGAATAGGGTTTAAGTTTAGTTGAGTTATAGCTGAATACAAAAAGAATAGGGTTTAAGTTTAGTTGAGTTATAGCTGAATACAAAAAGAATAGGGTTTATGTTTAGTTGAGTTATAGCTGAATACAAACAGAATAGGGTTTACATTTAGTTGAGTTATAGCTGAATACAAAAAGAATAGGGTTTACGTTTAGTTGAGTTATAGCTGAATACAAAAAGATACTAGTCACAAGATTAATGAAATATCAGTTTACTTGAGTTGAGGCTAAAGTACAATCACACGTTCTTCTATTGGTACGTTCTCTACTACAGTAGTTACGTGCGGCACGTGGTTTGATGTATTTATGTAATTATTGTAATTTGCGGCCTCTTACGTTCAGCAAACGGGTACTTTTAGTTAAAGATGAATGTCTACGATAATTTAGTACATATGGAAATTACACTTCTATTCACGTTCACTAATACAGTAGATACGTGGTGCACATGGTTAAATGTATTTATATAATTACGTTTACTTGTGAGTTTTTACGTTCAACAAACTACAGTATAACGTTTAGTTGAAGGTGAATGCATATGATATTCTAATATGTAAGGGAATAGAAAAATGGCTGCCTAGAATTTTTAATTCTCGGAGTCGGGTTTTAGCGAAGCAAGTCTTATTTATACTTTTCACTAGTTCACGTTTTCTCTATATCTATTGACGATGTTTTCTATATTGGATAAATTATAGAAGAATGCTTACTCTCTGGAAATCACTTAATATAAAGGTGTACCAGCGGATATTGGAGTGTGTTCGTAATTAAATTTCAGCTATTTAATCTTCTATATTATGTCAAACTAGAATCTCTGTTCATAATTATCACAACATTAATTATGAGAAAGCACAAGGATAGTAAATATGTGTTTTGTTATCCAAGAAGGGGAAAAATATGAGAAGGTAAGGTACAGTTAACCCGAGGAGCGCAAATATGAGGTAGCCAAAAGTGCCCAGGAAGCGTAATTTCTACCATTTGATTCAGACAGAATTTGTTATATTTACCATATAAAGCATTATTTCTTCTCCATATGCATTTATTTTACTTATATGATGAACATATGAATATTGAGGAGTGATAAAATATCGGATAATCAGTGTTTTACTTGTATGATACGCTGGATTATGCAACACCAATGGTGAACGACGGTGACAGAATGGTGCTGCAACGGAATTGACAGCGCAAGGATGTAACCGACGGTTCTATGACGGTGCCTCATTGGCACAGGGATGGCACAACGACGTTTAATGGGCCACGACCATCATCCCCAAATCTCCAACATTTTAAAATCTTCTCACGCCTCGCCGACATGCGGGGCCTCGCGGGGACGCTGCTAGGGTGGCCCGGGACGCCCCTAGGACTACCCCGATCCCCCCAAGAATTCCGTAATGTTTGCAAAGTCGTGGGACGTCGAGATCAAGAGTGTGCATATGTGAAGTACCCTTTACTCTCCAGTGCTTCTTAAGGTCCCCCGCATATACTGTATATATATATATATATATATATATATATATATATATATATATATATATATATATATATATATATATATATCCTATTACAATATATCACAAGTATGCACAGTTGTGGTCATTATTCATATACATTGTAAAGGCTCGAGGAATTTAAACAAAAAAACTACAAAATATAAATATCAGGTAAAGAGTTATTTTAGGAAGTTAAAATGAACTCCGAAACGTTGACAACACAGATAGAAACACCATGTGAGGAGGAGCATTTTATTGAGAACGTTTCGCAGATAGCTTCTGCAGATCACCTGAAGAAGCTATCTGCAAAACGTTGTCATTAAAGTGCCTCTCCTTAGATTGTATTTTTATTCAGTTAATAATTAGTTTCAATTCAACCCAAAACAGCTTCGAAAATATTATGTATCAGCATCAATGCTTGCGACTTTACAATCACGTGCAATAATGATACACCTTTCATTGAACAAATCTGGCACTGTTAAGGAATATTATGAAATATTTTCTATAACATTGAACCAAGTCGTATTTTACCTCATTTAAGTTTATCACATAGTTGTGTACCAGGTACTTGTTAAGGTGCCTGTGCAGGTGACTTGTCGAAGAATATGCTCACGATTGTGATAGAACAAACTAAAACACCCGAAAAGGAATGAAACGAGCGAAAAAGAATGGAAGCGAGTGATAATACATGGAATAAGTAAAACTTAACAAAAACGAGTAAAAATAAATGGAGACGAGCAAATATGAGTGGAAACGAGCGACATCGTATGGAAGATAAGTAAAAACTTACGAATACGAGTGATAATCAATGGTAACGAGCGACCACGAATGGAAGAGGAGCGAATATGAACGATAAAGAGTGAACATGAACGCCAACGAGCGACGATGAATAAGAGAAGAACGAAATTGAGCGAAAATTTTGGAAATGACGAAGTAATTAGGCAGAGTACACTTTCGTTGAATAGGCAGTCCATTTTTTGTTTGATCTTCACCGGAATGGAGAAAACAAAATTTGGGTGCTGCGCATAATTCTGACGTTATATGCACAGCTCGGGCCGGGAGACTGGTGGTTTGGTCTTGTTGAAAAAAGAGAGAGAGAGAGAGAGAGAGAGAGAGAGAGAGAGAGAGAGAGAGAGAGAGAGAGAGAGAGAGAGAGAGAGAGAGAGAGAGAGAGAGAGAGAGAGAGAGAGGGAGAGGGAGAGGGAGAGAGAGAGAGAGAGAGAGAGAGAGAGAGAGAGAACTATTGAACTTCCTTGGTAGTGTTGTGTGAGTGTTTGAATTTTTGAGTCGCTGACAATATTATGTTTGGGCGAAGTTAGAGTAGAGGATGCTAAACCTCACTCTAGATAGGACCAGCCCTCACCCGTGGTAAGTGTATTTACAGTGAACGGGTAATGGCAACAGTAATTATTTCTGATATCGATCTCGTAATGTACAATCTCTCATCTCTCGCCGTTACGAAAGATAAAAGCAGCTAAATATGTGTTCCAAAGAACAAGTTTTTGAAATTACCTTTCAGGAACTTTTATACGCTTATAAGGGGCAACTAAATTGAACAAGATAAGTGCAAATCTCGGCTCTTTATCTCTTGGTTGACAATTTGTATTTTCCTTGCGCTAAAGGCGTGACAGATCCTAACTTTGTCTTGTTTATCTCTTGACAAGCTAGCTCATTTACTAAACTAATGTCCCCTAACTTTTACCTCATTAATCTCGTCACTGGCACCATGATCGAGGGCTCTACCTGCTAAGGGCTAAAGACTTCTTGGAGTAATTTAAATAATGAGTTGAAGTCTTCTAAAGGGAGAGCTAATCTTTAAGTTAATTGAGCAAGTTTACAGGCAATATATCAAGGTCCTTAACCCCTATTTTACCAGAGGGTATTATTATAAATATAACCTCCAGTACCATGCATTGTGGCCAAAATGGCTTCAGAGTCTAGAGAGAGCAACCTCTCACCCTGAAACTTGAACGAGTACTGAGCCAGCTCGCCTGTGGGACTTTATATACACTCTGAGAAGTGTTGCCAAGGACTCAAAGCAGTGTTTACAAGTCATGGTGCCAGGTACCGCTTGGTACAAGGACCGCATATTACGGACGTACGTCGTATGTCGCTGGTACTGGTGAGTGACTTTCTTACTGTCGGCCAACGTACGTCGCTGGTATAGTAAGGGTTAAGAGCAACCTCAAGGCCATGCAAGCTCTATCAGTACTGTTACGAGCACTCTATCGACCGTCTGATGGTTCTATAGTCGCCTCTTGCAACTTTCAAAGGGTGATGAAGCTGGTCATAAAAGCCTTATCTGCTTATCACCTCGCTGTTGTTAAAGGCTGTACCTTCGTCAGTTCCTTCATTTGCGGGGTGTGAAAGGGGACGGCACTCCTCTACAGGACTGAGAAAGGCGTCTAAGTCTCTCACCTCAGTTCCTCTTGCAGGACTCGGGGTAGCTCCATCTCCCAATGGATGGTTTAGTTCTCAAAATACTGATCAGGTGCCCATAGGATGTGTCGCTGAATTACGTTCTGCAACTCCAGCAGCTCCGGGTTATTTATGATGGGCGGTAGCTGCAGCAGGGGCGGTGGAGGGTCGAGGGTAGTATTTCATATAACTTTTTATTCGTATTATTTTCGTGAGCGCCTCGTTGTGCTTTCTTAATGCCGGGAGTTGCAGAAGGGGAAGCTGGGGGAGGAGGTCCAAGTTCTTGGGAACAGCAGGTTGATCTGTGTCTGTGGCTGGGACGGAAGTATATAGGAAAGGTGAAGCAAGTAATGCCAGCAGGGGATCATTATAAGGCCTGGCGGTGGATGGCTTGTTCCTCTGCCAGCCAATCACAGGGCCCCTCAGGTCAGGTTGGTCAGGTAGCAAGCTATCATTTCGGTGCAGGTATACTCTCTTCCTTTCAGTAACACTGCCCTGGATTCTTGCTTCATCTTCTTTCCCCGGCCAGCCAATCAAGGGAGTGCCCAGGTGAGATTCTCTGCCAATTCAACGGTACGTTTGGCGCGACGTCATCTGTTGTATCGCCTTGGCTCGTCCAATGGGGGAATGTGGTGGTGGGGAAAGCTCCACCCATTTTCCTGTAAGAGGTTAGTCTTCTAGCTGGAACAGGGGTGAAGGGTGCTTGGGGATCAGTAGGGATAAAAGAGAGGGTATTTCGGTGATCTGCTTCTGGTGTTTTTCTGCCTGAGGCTGCTTCTTCGAATTTGGTGATCTCCAAACAATAAAAATAATAACAATAATAATAATAATAATCGGTTTATTTCGAGCCGACAGCCAATGAGGCTGACAATGCACACACTTAACCTAGATTTCATCCTAAGGGATCAACAGACTAAACCTGGCTTCTCCCAAAGGCGCCTACATACCCCAGAGGGAGTACGTGACTGTGCGGGACCGTGTGTGTGTGTGTGGAGGTATTTGAATACACACTGTCATAAGTTTGTCTATTATCACTTTGTTTAGTCGTGTTCTACTATATTGATATTTTCGTTTTCATCTAACAATACATTTCTTGTCTTCCTGATTTTCATCACTAGGTCTGCTGGTCAGTCTCTTTCTCTCTTTCAACTCTTTAGCTCTGAATTCTTTTAGCAAGCAACTCCATTCTCATCTCCACTCAAACACAATTCATTTTTGTTCTCAAATACGTAATTTTATCTTTCGAAAACTACATTTTCCACTTACTATCTACTTATATGCATGTGAATACAAATCCTGCTAATATTCACATTATCAAAAGCAATACTTCTATTAACCCCAGCCATACGATAACACCATTTATATTTCAATCTGGTTTGCACATGGGGATTCAATTCAGGTTAGGAAAGACTTTGCAATATAAAGGAATCTAGGGGTTACTATTTTGTTGCTTCTATGTGAATGTGCCCATATACTGAGCAAGAAGCTGTGCAATGGTGAAGAACCCACGGAACGGTTGAGTACACCTAACTTCTGGGAAACTGTTGTAGCAAGAGTGGTAATATGATCTTTCCAAGAAAGGCCAGGAGAAAATGAAACACCTAGAATACTGAGAGAAGATGAAGGGTTGGTTTGTATATTGTTTGAAGAATAAGGGAAAGTCGTGTGGAATATCGTGGCGGTAGTTATTAGGAGAAATTAAAAGTAACAAGCTTTTCTGAGCCCAAATTGGAGATAGTAACTATTGATGGATCAGATAATAGGTGTGCTGTGTCTTCATCACCTGAGTTCTTAAGTGATTGAAGTGACGCTGTGAAAAAGTATAAGTTAGAGTCATCAGCATATTAGTGGATAGGATTAGAGGTACAATTGAGATCATTAATGAATATTAGAATGAAAACTGGAGACAGTACAGAACCCTGAAGAACACCGAAGTTGATAATTTGAGGAAGAGAACGATGGCCGTCCACAAACGTAGCTATGGAATGGCCAGAAAGGAAATTAAAGATATAGGCACTAATGGAGGCAAAGAAACGGAAGGAGGCTAGTTTAGAAATTAGAGATTTGTGCTAGTCTCTATCAAAAGCTTTCAATATGTATAGCGGAGTAGAGGAGGTCTCAACGAACTCCCATAAGGAGGATGACCAAGAGTTAGTTGTTGTTGTTGTTGTTGTTGTTGTTGTTGTTGTTGTTGTTGTTGTTGTTGTTGTTGTTGTTGTTGTTGTTGTTGTTGTTGTTGTTGTTGTTGTTGTTGTTGTTGTTGTTGTTGTTGTTGTTGTGTTGTTGTAATAGTGTTGTTGTTGTGTTGTTGTTGTTGTTGTTGTTGTGGTGTTGTTGTTGTTGTTGTTGTTGTTGTTGTTGTTGTTGTTGTTCCCCAAGCTGCCTGGCCGAACAGCCCCAAGGCCCCGAGCAAGGCCAGAACCGAGCGCCCCCACAGAACCCTCCCTGCTGACCACAATAAAGCCTGGGTGACCGAAGCCACTCCATGGCGGGGAGCTGAGGAGGGTGCAGAAACGCCCGGGAAACCAAAGCCCCACCCAGGGCCCTGTGCCCCTCAGTAATTATGAAGAGAAAGTTAAGGGGCAAAGGAAAAATGTGACGCTTTGGCTTCCAATCTTGGTAGATTGGGAGGTCAATCCACGGAAGAGACGCCGTCACTTGAGATCTAGAAAATATATAAGTAAAAGGAACAGTCAGAGTAAGCTATGGGTATGGCAGAGATCGCTCAGTTCTCACTCTGATAGACAAGCCTATCACCAACCAAGAGTTAGTAAGATAAGAAAGTAGATCACCAGTAAAGCGGCCCTTAAAGAAACCATACTGGCGATCTGAAATTAGATAATCATTAGTCAATTATATTCCGTTTAAGAATAGATTTTGGGAGTCTGAAAATTAGGCCATTTATTTGCAGAGATATGAATGTGTGAAAAGCACAAAACTTTCGAAACTCCTGAGATTATCCCATGGACACGCGCCAAGACTTACCCGTATATTCTCACACCATCAAACATGAACCACTTGATTTAGATTGCTTTAGTCTTCACCATTTAGATTGCTTTAGTCTTCACCATTTAGATTGCTTTAGTCTTCACCATTCGCCAGATAAGAAAAAGTGCTGAATTTTGACTAGTATCTACCCTAGGTGTGTCCATTTCTTTGCGGAGATACGAATATAGAAACATTATGAAATTCACGGAAACCCCCCCGGATACGATAGGCGCGAAAATTCAAAGCTGGTCAGGGGGTGAGGGCTACACAAGATGAGTTTCCTTTTGATTCCTAAACAGCCTTCCTAAATTGAATACGATTACTCAACGACAGACAGAATCAAATGCAGAAACGCGTCCTCGTATCCTGAAGGGGTTACTGATCTCAGAAAATTATAATGAACCTAACACTAGACAACTTCATTTCAAGCTAAGGAAACACAGGGAGACACAACAAAAGAAAACACAGGGAGAAACAACAACAGAAAATGTCTCAGTTTATCCGGCACCAACTCGTGGAGGCTTATAAACTCTTACCTGTTGCCTTACTGATGAAGGGAGCTTTGATACCCCAATCTAGCGTTTTCCAAATTTACATTTTCTTTCCATACCAGAAGAGTCGGTAAAAGTGCAATGGTTTGGTTTCACGGCTGGGTTACATTTAAGAGGGGGACTCGAACCCTAGTATATGCAGTAGGCAGACAGAGTGGCCATCTCGTTCTTTTGGAAGCCATTTTGGTGCCACAATGATCAAACAACGTGTGTGTTTTTTTATTTGTTTGTTTATTTATGTATTTATTTATTTTGTATCAAGTAGAATATACATCCAGAGGTCAAGTTATATAACCTGTACTAGTGTTGCTGAATCTTTATCATGAATATAGACACATTTGAGTGTGGAGAGAGAAGGCACCAATATGGTGGAGGCAGGCCGATCTCAGTTGCTACATCGGATCACTACTCAAACCTTGTATATACAGTATATTTGGAGGGTTTCTGTCAAAGGGAAAGATAATAAAATGAAAAAATCACAATATTTAGCTTTTACTTCGCAAAGCTGAGGAAAACAAATACGTGGAGTATGTCTGCCGTAAACACTCACATGGTAACAAAAAGGTGTACAAATAAATGGGTTTATTGATATTGATAAGCCTTTCTTTCCATATATGTTATGGGTGTATTACTGCCAATGGACAGCACCTTTAAGGGGGAAGGGTTTATATTTTGGTAGATTATTTCATATATATATATATATATATATATATATATATATATATATATATATATATATATATTATGTTTTTAGACCTCTATCAAACTTAAAAAGAACATCCATTAGATCCCCCTTCTATATTAATTTGTACATTTTTCGGTAGAAAATGTTCCGGCCGAAGGCCGAATCTTTCAAAATTGCAGGCTCACTTTCGTTCGCCAGGAAAAAAATCGACACTTTAATAACACGAAAGGTGTTATTATTGACAAAGAAATGGGGTGAAAAGTCTTAAAATCGCCAAACTAATGGGCCGAACGTCATAAAGTCTGAAAACGAATGGGACTACACATGAGGTAGATGGGGGGGCCTAGAAAACCGGCCCATATCCTCTTTAAATGGCATGAACACAATATTATTATTATTATTAGTTATACTATATTAACCTATTGTTTTTGTCAGTTTATATAATTAACACTTTCAGGATGCGAGGATATTGTTCTTCATTATATTTTTGCTCTAATTAGACATTAGGGGGAGGCAGACCGTTTTTCTGGACCCCCTTCTCCCTTATGTATAGCCCCACTCGTTTTGAGATTTAAGTACGTTCAGCCCATTAGTTTGGCGATTTTAACACCTTTCGCCCCATTTTGTTGTAAATTTTAAGACCTCTCGTGCCATTTAGGTGTTGATTATTTCCTGGCGAGCGAAGCGAGCCTGCAATTTTAAGAGGAACCGGCCTTTGGCCGGGAAATTTTTCTACCGAAAAATGTACACATTTATCTTGAAGGGGGTCTAGGGGGTGTTTTTCTAAGTTTGATGGAGGTCTAAGGAGGAAACTTAAAAGATATATGAATACATGAATTGATAGACCAAACAAACGGCCAGTCTTCCCTTAAGCTAACACAAT
Organism: Paralithodes platypus; assembly: GCA_032716605.1. NCBI lineage: Eukaryota > Metazoa > Arthropoda > Malacostraca > Decapoda > Lithodidae > Paralithodes > Paralithodes platypus. Next base: position 3,862,631 of record CM064540.1, read on the forward strand.
TAACCCTCTGACTTCCAAAATGTCGTGTGGTATACATAAAGGGTTAACACTATCTGGTCTGACGTCTAGTGGGTAATAGACTGTATTATGATAGTTTGTTAATTATCATTGAGCAAGGAGTTTTAGCTTATTCCCTAGACTAACGGAAAACACCTTCTCAGAGTCCCTTCAAAGTGAAAAAATATCCACCCATGCCCCCTTTATGCTAAACTTGTACATTTTTCAATAGACACAGGCCGATTTAATTAAAGTTACAAGATTGCTATCGCTCTAACAGAAAAAATCGGCAGCTGAATGGGGGGAAGAGTCTTAGTATCCCCAAATTAATGGGCTGAAACATCTTAACATTTCCAAACTAACAGAACGAAACAGGGGGGGGGGGGGGGTCCAAAAAGACTCCACTTTGATTAAATAGGGTTAATGACAAAACCTATCACGGTGCGTTTCACAAGTCACACCATAGTTTACTGTAACCACAAAGCATGGTACTACGATGAGGGTGCTAGTATTAAGACGAAAGTAATCATGCAACTCAAACACACACATACACACTCATTTACTCTCTCTGTTCTCTATCTCTCTCACACACACACATATCCACACACACACACTATCTTTCTCTCTTACACACACACACACATACGCCGTCTCTCTCTCTCTCTCTCTCTCTCTCTCTCTCTCTCTCTCTCTCTCTCTCTTTAACACAAACACCCTCTTTCTCTGTTTCACGCACACCCACATACACAATTATACCTGATAGGTCCCGAGCACGAAATCGTAAGCGCAACATCATTTGTGCAGTTAGCATTACAGATTCATGAGGGGAGAGGGGGGGGGGGGGAATCATTCCGGTACGTGAGGATAATTTGGTAATGTGGGGAGGAGGAGAAGGGGGGGGGGGGGACTTGGAATAAGGGGAGAGGGGTGGGTGGTGGGGGAGAGGGCGGGAGATGGGCTCATGGTAGACAGGGTGGGGGAGGGAAATTTTTGTATTTCTTTGTTCACCCCTTCTAAATTCAGATAACATTTTAAGATTCTTTGGTATATGTTGATGCTTTTGGAGATCAGGGTTAATTGGGATATATATACAGTATATACTGTATATATATATATATATATATATTGAGTATATATCACTAAGACACGTGAGCCACTGAGAGCTTGGAAACATATATATATATACTGTATATATATATATACTGTATATATATATATATACTGTATATATATATATATACTGTATATATATATATACAGTATGTATATATCATTATATATCACTTTGATTCTTAACCCTATTTGATTCGAATGTGGGTCCTTTGTATGCTCCATTTGTTTGGAGATTATAAGACATTTCACCTCAATAGCTTGACGATAATAAGACGTTTCCTCAAATCTGGTACCAGTTTCTTTTTTGGGCGAACGATAGCGAACTTGTAATCTAGAAGACATTGGCGTTGGGCTGGAACATTGTTCTATCGATTATTGTACCAACTTATCTTGAACGGGGCCTGGGATGGATCTTTACATTAGCCTACAACAGGGAGCAAACTAAAATACATTGTTCTAAAATGGCACAACACAAATAAAACATAAAACAATATGATAAACAAAAAGTCTTCAATAATAATTAAACAATAAAGAGGTCAGATCAGATAGTGTTAATGGTCCTTCCAAATCTGAGGAATAACATAAAATGTTTGCCAGAATCGAGTGAAACAAATTAACATCTTAAAATGAAAGGGTTAGTGATTTAGATACTCACTGACTAAAGTTAGTAACTCAAAATATTATCTCCCCTAACCATACAAAGAGGTGTATTTGTAGTTGAAACAATAGGCATCGTTATTTATCAGAAATAAGAAAATGTGTGGGTTGTCACATAAGGAATGTATGTCTTATTTGGTTCAATATACGTATACATATGTGTCTACCATAAATGTATTTCATAGTGTGCTGTTCTGCTTTATGCATGTTCATTACCCCTGGGGGTAAGGGGGTCCTCCATATTTGGTGGAGGGAAAGAATAATGCCCATGTATCCTACTGCGTGTCATACAAGGCGACTAAAAGGGGAATAACGGGCCGATGAGATCCACTTGCAATGGTGGCGCTGCTGGGAGAGCTACAGATGAAGGAAACTCACCTCCCCCGTTGCTCTCTCACAAACGGAACTCCCTATACCCTACCTCCCCCGGGGAGCTGCGGCCCCTGGGACTACCTGGATGCCGCGGGATTCCCATGAAGGTCATCTTGGGGCTATAACAACAACAACAATGTCTGTTTATAAATTCAACTTCCTTATAGTAACTCATGGGACATGGTGTAAATCTATACCACCAGAGCGGGTATTAGGCTACACTTATAATCGACAAGAAACGTTTCTTATTACTATGAATAATATATTATATCGATATGATGATCTCAGTCATTGAGGCCCTATATCACGCAATGTAGTTTAATTGGAAAATATGCTGAAAATCCCATGGATTATAGTTATTTATTTATTTATGTGTTTACATTATGCATTTGCACTTACTCTCTTTAGCCTACAGAACTGTATGTTGAACTGATGGGCTGATGGCATTGTGTAATATATATTTTGTGTTTGCTTTGGTATTGATATCTGGTATTCGGACACAGTACCATCATTCAATCACCTCAACATACAGTTCTCAAGCCCAAAGTGACCAAGTGCGTATTCCCCAGGTAAACAAAATAAACAATAATACTACTACTAATAATAATACCAAAAAAATTATAATAATAAAATATACCATACTCTTTGTTAGCATAATTATAATGATAATAGTAAACAGGTCATAGGCCTTAAGGGGAGATATCCACTTTAGGGACTTTTTTCTGGACCCCTTTCTCCCTCATGTTTAGCCCCATTGCTTTTGAGATTTTAAGACCTTCGCCCTAGTTATTTGGATATTTTTAAGACATTTAGCCCCATATCTGTCAATTTTAAGACCTTTCGTGCCGTTAAGGTGTCGATTTTTTCCTGGCGAGCGATAGCGAGCCTGTAATTTAAGAGCAACCGACCTCCGGCCGGGACTAAAATGTACAAATTTATCTTGAAAGGGGGTCTAGGGGGTGTAATTTTAAGCTTGATGAAAAAGTAGGGAACAAACTGAATACCTCCCCTTAATGCCACACGGAATACAATGATGAAACTGATCGCACAATAAAGTTGGGAGATTACGAGTAAGAAGTGCTCACCAAGAGATAATATTGATTCCTGATTGGGGGGGGGTGGGGGGATTCCATAAAACAGCTCACCCACGGCTTTGTAATAGTTAAGACAGGACCTCAAGATAAAGGGAACTTTGGGAATACACACCGGGGGGGGGGGGGGGGGGGGGGGTTGAGAGCGGCGGCCTCCTCTCCTCTTACAAGTTTTAAGTGGCTAAACACATCCTCAAGCGGGGACTTAGGTGCTTAATTATGGGTAGGGTTACCTCACGCAAGAGAGCTAAAGAGAGTTGTTATCTAACAAGATAAAACACAAACTTTGCTTGCTGGTTCTTAAGTTCCATATGGGACAACTATATTGGTTTGTTATACATGTTTCTTAAATAAAAGACACAGTAGTGCAGTACACTTATGTTGGCAGCAGTCCATCCATAGTTTTCCAAAGGCAGCTGCGATGACACTTTGTAGTCTATAAAGTGGCAGCGAAGATGTGTCGGGGACCTGGGATGGTGTCAAAGGAGTACAAAGGAGTACAAAGGAGTACAAAGGAAATCAAGCAACAACAGATCCAGTGACCCTTCTAGGTTGCTTGTCAAGGATGTGTCAGTGGTGGTGACGAGTTGGAGTCTACTGTAGTCATGAAGGATGAGTTAGAATCTTTCGTAGTAGTAGAGAACTGCATGGAGGGACAGGCACTGTGTAACTCGTCCACCTGGTAGTCCTCTTTTTCTCTCTGCGCTATGTAAGGTGGTGAGGGCTGCTCTCGACCAATGTACGGCGATAGTGGCTCTCTACAGCTGGATGGTGGTGGTGTTTGCAACAGACTGCTGCTAGAGTGCACCTCATGTGTTAATCTGTCGGTGTACTGGACTTCCTGTCTCAGCCTGCTACTTAGTTTCACTTCTTGTATCAACCCTGTGCTATGCTGGACTTCTTGTCTCAGCCTGGACCAATGCAGCACATCTTGTTTCAGACCTCTTGAAGTTCTGGTAGAGATGTGATGCATCAGAGTGACACCTGTGGAGTCCCTAAATGTCAACGTATTTTTCTCTGAGGGTTCTAGGGCATGCGAGGGGTTCGGTTTAGCTGTTGCTCTGAGCTACCGACTGTTGACGTAGTCTAAACTTTGTTAGCAGCACCAGTTGACCGTGAATTGAGAGGAAGAGGGACATGTCTGCCTGAGGTGTGCGGGAGTGTGGGACGCCTTTATTGTACTGAGGCAGGTGAGACAAGCAGAAATGCTCTTTCACATTTGTTTTTTGAAAAGTCTCTTTAAGATCAGCATTGGTGAAATTGTGTTTTCTTTTGCCGGTGGTTATGGTACGTTTTCTTTGTTTGGTTATTTGACGCCATTATGTTGCCGTACTTATCGAACAACAGAGTGTAATTTTATTTGTTATCCAAAGATCAAGCTATAATAATAATATATCTTGGTCCAGTATTGCCAAATGTCGATTATAGGTATATATACAAAATGAATGTAAAAGGAGACTAAGGACACCAGTGCCACCAATAAGGCAGAGGTCAGCCGATCTCTATTAATATTGGGTCTTTACCTAGAACTAACAAGTTTCAGAAAATGGAAACCCGAGGCAAACGAGTGTGCTTCCTTAACTTTTTAATGATTTTGAAAGATGAAATTTATGAAGAAATATATCCTACCGAATCAGATTTATGGCTCACATATTCTTATAGTAATGAAAACAAAAATGTACAGTATATAGTTTTGTTTTTCATTCATTCGGGCTACCAAAAACTTATATCTATATTAGTATTAACTTTAGCTACACCGGATTCTGATATCGCGAAACATTTAATCATATTTTATTCTACTATTTTATATTAAAAGCCTAAATGTTTAAATAAAGTATTTTACCACTAAGCAATCTGTTTATATTTATAATAATTCTAAACTATAACATAATTCATGTATTTTTGCTAAACATATAATTCATTCAGTCATCCGTTTTAAACATACTAATTTTAAACATATTCAAAGCATATCATGCAATCATTCTTTCTAAACATTCATTCTATCCAGTCAGTCGGCTGGTCTATAGTCCGTTCATTGTAGGTAGGGTAGAAATCGTAACCTTCTAACCTCTGTAACTCAAAAAAGAGCTAGAGCACACACACACATACATATATACTCACACACACACACATACAAACCCACACAAGCACATAAACACAATACAAACAGACTATCACACACAATTGTATGCGGGCAGAAAAATACGCACACCAACACAACCCCCCCCCCCCCCCCCACCCCACACACCCACACACACCATAACTCGCCTCCAGGGTCAAACACAACACACATTCCTATCAACGCTGCTTTCCAAATCCTCGCAAAACTTTTTCACTTGCATCTTGCCACATGCTAATTCTTTATATTAGTTGCTATCTCTCCCTTGCTTCCGGCACACACACATACATCCATTCACACACACACACAATCCCACCCACCCACACACACACACCACAAACGATATTCTGTCTTCGTATTGACCAGTGTTACGCATTTTAATAAGCTGTAAACATATATGGGTTTAAGGGGAGGTTTCCACTTGAGGGATTTTTTTCGAACTTCCTTCTCCCTCATGTTTACCCCCATTTTCTTTTGAGATTTTAAGACGTTTGCCCCAGTAGTTTGGCGATTTTAATAACTTTCGCCCCATTTCTGTCAATTTTAAGACCTTTCGTGCCATTTAGGTGTCGATTTTTTCCTGGCAAGCGATAGCGAGCCTGTAATTTAAGGGGAATCGGCCTTCGGCCGGGAAATTTTTCTACCGAAAAATGTACAAATTTATCTTGAAAGGGGGTCTAGGGGGAGTAATTTTAAGTTTGATGGAAGTCTAGGGAATCAACTAAAAACCTCCCCTTAAAGAAGAGGTGAAAAATATCCACAATAATATGTCAGAAAATGTAACTATATACCCAACTCTATACCCAACTCTATACCCAACTTGGACGATTTATAATTTCACATCGCTAACCCCTTCTGTACCAGCGACGTATTCTTTATTTGATTTCATCTACATTTAGACGATTTTATGAAGCTGAAGTAGGATATATGGTAGCTAAAAGGATTAATTGAGATACCCTGTAACCATTTCATGGGTAGACGTCCTTCCCAAGCAGGATACAATCGTCTAATAGTGGTCAGCATAGAAGGAATAATACAGTGTATTTGGTAAACTTGGTTGATCTACTGTAACAGGTTGTGTAAGGATTTTTCTGTTGCTAAGAAAAAACAAAAGAAAAAAAACAACAACAATGTAAGTATTTCCTTAATGAGGAGCATTACATAAGTAGTTTCCTGTCACCTTATGCAATATATTAAGTAAGTGCTGTCCTGTCACCTTACACTGTAAAACGTAATGAGTATGCAAAGCGTAATTAAGGTGCCCATAATAATACACTCATGTAAAGGAATATTGGTGGTAATACATCCATCTAATGCAAGTATAATCAGGCAAATGAACCTCAATAAACCCATTGATATTATATACCTTTTTCATACCTGTCTTTAAATTATCGTTATTTTTGCAGAATACCGATTAAATTATATAGGAACCTTCCATAATTCTTACTTTCTTAAGGAGGTGTGAAGGGCATTGTTTAAGGTTTTATTGAAAAGATGGTTTAAGTAATATATGTTTAAATTAATGGGATAAAGATTGGCGATTCCCATATACTGTAAAACTCCAAGGTATAAAAAGGGTATGAACAAAATATATTCAATTATTGGGCATATTGATGATGATAATGTATAATGTATTAAATGGGTTTATTACCATCAATAACACTTTAATTTGATAGTTTAATATCGACACTTTAATTACCATTGTCATACCCATTATTATGACTGTTGTTGAAGGATATATGTAAATAATTTTCCTTTGCAATATTAGATTAGTTTACACAGTTATTTTGCAGTTTGACTGAAGGGATTAAGGTAATTTGTTCTCGTTTTAATTTGGATTAGTTTTATTGAAAAATGTTTTATTAGTTGTTGTTTTCTTATAAATGGAATTAATAACAAATGTGTGAGACTGTATTGACCTGAATATGCAGTCTTCATTTATTCTTCTTTATTCTCATTAAGCAGAATATACACATTCAGTCATTATTATTGTGATATTTAAGTGGCTTAAGTATTCTATCTTCCTGGTGAAAATGATGAGCCATTTCCGTTTATTAAGAAAAATAAAAACAAATATGTACGCCACCCCCCTCCGCCTTGGCTAACTTCGTCCAAAGCAGAGAAACAATTGCAAACAGCGAATGGCAAAGTTGACGAGACTTGGCTTCTGCAGGAAACTTTGGGCCTCCTGTGTTGTCTGGGGAGCGTCACCAGGAACAAGCACTAGTGAAAAAGTAAGAATATATGACGTGAAAAGGTCAGAGTGTGTGTCAGGTATCTAGGGTATTGTGGAATATGATGTGAAAAGGTCAGAGCGTGTGTCAGGTATCTAAGGTATTGTGGAAATAGGATGTGAAAAGGTCAGAAAGTGTGTCAGGTATCTAGGGTATTGTGGAAATATATGGCAGAAATAGTCAGAATATACGTTATGTATGAACATTGACACCCATGAACAAGATTAGACTCCAATATATGATGTCTGGGGAGAAACATTATTGAAACAGTAAGAAAATATAATGTGACAAATCAAGAAAACGTTGCATAATATGTCTAAAGTAACACCTATGAACAAGGCTGGGTTTTTATAGTTGTCTGGGGATTGTCACCAGGGAGAAGCGTTATTGAAAAAGAAAAAAAATCTATATGAGGTGTAAGAGTCATAAAATGTGTACACACACACACATATATATATATATATATATATATATATATATATATATTTTACAGAGCCAAAGTGTCGTCCAAAACTACACGTTCTCTAGAGAACACTAACAGGTGGAAGTTTATTAATGTGTCATCTAGTGTATTCCAAGAGGTACGATACCAACATTAGTCGGAACTATGCCGAGAACGATCAGGAAGAGGGCCAGGAAATTAGGTGAGATGAAAGAGAGAGAGAGAGAGAGAGCAAGCAAAAAAGGGGGGGAGGATATGAGGAAGACTTAAACAAATTGTACTGCCAACTTAAGGGAAAACGGAAGGTGTAAAACATTTCGTTACTCATGAATTTTAGAAACGAAACAAGATTTAAGGTTTCGAGAAAAGGAACAGTTATAGAAGAGAGAGAGAGAGAGAGAGAGAGAGAGAGAGAGCAGGCGGAAGAGCACTCAGGTTAACAATGATCGATGCTCCTTTTGTGAAGCCATATTGATTATTTGCCTGCATTCTTTACCTTATCATAACCTTCTCTCTCTCTCTATCTTTCTTTCTTTATTTTCTCCTCCTACTTGCCTCACACCCATTTGAACGCTTGCTCTCACACTCTCTAACCCTTCCTTTGGACTCCTCACGTTATAGTTAAATTAGATGACAAGAAAAAAGCTGTAGATATTTTATACCTTGATTTTCGAAAACCCTATGACAAAGTTCCCGCAAATATTAGTTAATGAAATTAATGAAATTGTTGCGAGGAGCCGTGGCATAGTCAGTAGAGCGTCGGCTGCTGATCAAAGGGTCGGTGGATCAAGGCCGCACTGTCAAAATGTTATTGGTAGATGTCAAGCCCGGCCAACTTGACCTAGCAATTCGTGACAACGCCTAATGTTCATGGCCACCCCTTCTCAGAAATTACGGCGTCGGCAAAAAAAGAAAAAAAAACAAAAAAAACAAAAAAAAAACGTGTGGAATGCAACACAGTGTGTTGAGATGGATAAGGACATTTGCTCAGTGAAAGAAATCAAATGGTAATGCATCCAAATGGACCAATGTAACTAGTCGGGTACCCCAGGGAACGGTGCAAGAGCCAGTTCTCTTCCTAGCTTTCATCTCTTGTATCTCTAACCTAGATAAATTAGTTCACTTTCTTTCACTCAAGCTAATGCAAACAAATCTTGGCTTACTCAAGCTTGTTTCACTGCTGTCCACGAAAAAGAGGAAGCATACAAATGAATTTCCTTTACTCGTAAGCAACACACAAAGCATCCCTTCATCTTCTCTCAATATTCTTGGTGTATTTTGTCCTGACCTTTCCTGGAAAGTCCTAATTACAACTACTTGCTAAATCAGCTTCCCAGAAGTTAAGCGTGCTCAACCGTCTACGTGGGTTCTTCACCCCTGCACAACTTCTTGCTCTGTACAGGGCACAGTGCACCCACGTATGGAGTACTGTTCGCATGTGTGGGGAGGTTCCACCCATACCGCACTTCTCGAAAGGGTAAACTAAAAAACATTTCTTTTCATTAACTCGCTTATTTTTGTATGTGCATGAAGTAAACAAATAAAAACAGTTGGGGAAGCCAGGCAAATAAAACATGAGTTAGCAACTCCTTATCATATGCCTATTAGCCTCCCCTGGGTACTACCCTGCTCGATTAGTGCCTTAAATCTCTCCACTGCAGTTACTAGTTCCCTACAATATCTTTCTACACGCCGTAATGTTGTACCTCTCTCACTCTTCTACCGCTATCACAATAATCAGTGTTCTTCACAGTTTTCTCCGTGTATACCTCCTCCCTTATGGAAAGTCGGTGGCACCCACCTTTCAACACATTCCCACCCCTATTCTGTCTAACTCTCTAAACAAAAAGTGAACCGATTTTATCAGCCTTTCATTTATTCTACAGGTAAACTCGAAACTCTCTCCTTCATTCTATCTTTCCCTCATTCTATGACTTAGCTGCTTCAAGCCCCTTGTGCCCATGCATTTTGACTCTTAGGTACCTTGAATTTGATTCGATTACTCTTTCAACTTTAGGGAGTCACTGGTTACAGGCGGCTTTGCCTTTTGTCTCCTTCATATGCATAGAATAAATATGTGAAAGAAGAAGAGAAGAAGGAAGAGACGAAATTGGGAATAAAAGGAGAATATGAAAGAAGAGAAGTAGGAGAAAACAGAAGAATAAAAGATAATTATAGGAGAGGAAGAGTTGGACATCATTATAGAAGGAAGAAGAGCTGGACACGATAGTAAGAGGAGGTGGACACGATAGTAAGAGGAGCTGGACACGATAGTAAGAGGAGGTGGAGGAGAAGAAGAAATTGGATGCGGAGGAGAAACCAAATAAACTAGGCTACAGGAGATGTAGAGCTGGCTTGCGTGTGGGGAAAGAGGGTAGGGGGAGAGGGAAGGAGGAGTAGGGAATGAAGGAAGAGAATAAAGAGACAGCAGGAGTAGGAAAAGGAGGAAGAAGAGGAAAGGGAAAACAAGGGGAGGGGTACGAGGAGAGAAATAGAAAGAAAGAACAGTGATTACAAGAGACGTCTGTAGGACAGGTAGAGAGGCTTACCTTTGTAGGACAGGTAGAGAGGCTTACCTTTGTAGGACAGGTAGAGAGGCTTACCTTTGTAGGACAGGTAGAGAGGCTTACCTTTCAGGATATAGACTGAGAAGATAAAGAAAAGGAGATTGAGAAAGAAGGAAGCGTGAGAGTATGGAGTGGCACTTGAAAAGTAGACAGAATGTTGAGTGGCACTTGAAAAGTAGACAGAATGGATAATACACACCATCTGAGGAAGAGCACTTTATTGACAACGTTTCGCAGACAGCTTCATTAGGTCAAGAATAGGAGTAGTTGGCGTCAGAAAAAAAAAAATAATAACAAGAAGGTAAATAAGCTACATACGAAGGAAAAATATAATAGTAGATGGTTAGGCCTGCATATTTGTGGAGAGCTGGGTTGGGTGTACACAGAAGTACAAAGGCAGTCAAGCAACAATAGGTCTAGCGACCCCTCGAGGTTGCTTGCCCTCTAAATCACTGCTATTCAAAGTGTCCAACAGGGGTTCAGAGTGGGTAAGGGACAATTGGAAAGGGAAGCACTGCCTTAAGACCAATGTCCTTGTCAGGATTAGGAGAAGTTAGTAGGGGATAATTTGGATTAATAACATAACACGATGCATTAAGCGAGATCGACCAACGATTTCTTTGGATGCCATTGTGGTGCTGTAATGGTTAAATAACGGGGTGATTAAATTGGTAGATTGTTTTGGACACTTCGCCATCTTTAACCATCAATACCTTACTACACATAACTTACACTGAATGTATATACTAATATTGCATGTGTTTATACAATGTATTTAGTCTCGAATTCATCCTGCTCAAATGTACACGATCAAAGACACTAGACATTATAGAAGTACGTCTCTTCCGAGAGATGTTATCACTTCATATCCTGGTGTAACACACCTCTGAGAACTGAGAGTTGTACAACTCATTTTATCACTTACAGTGGCCAGGGAAACACACCTCCCTTTGGCCACCTTACCTCTTTATCACGGCTATTACATTCAGTCTATAGAGTTCTATATAACTTAACCCCTTCAGACTCATATGACGCAGAGGTTGCCAGATTAGCAATAAGAAATAGTTCTCTCACTCTCATAATTACCTCTCCAAAATTAGTTTTCTGCCCACAGCTAACTCAAAGACAACTGCCGAAGTTGAAGTAACTAAACTAAAGGTTTCTAAATACCCCTGATGGTAACAAAGGCTTTAAAGTATCCCTAATCGGCTCAAAATCGCGTCATATGTCGGAGAGGGTTAATATCACTTTTACATTCGCTAGTAACCCATAACTATAAGTGACCTTCAAGACGACACCTTAAGGGGAGATCTCCACTTGAGGGATTTTTTTCTTGACCCCTTTCTCCCTCATGTTTAGCCCCATTGCTTTTGATATTATAAAACGTTTGCCCCATTAGTTTAGCGATTTTAAGAACTTTCACCCCATATTAAGACCTTTCGTGACATTCAGGTGTCGATTTTATCCTGGCGAGCGATAGCGAGCCTGTAATTTAAGAGGAACCGGCTTTCAGTCGGGACATTTTTCTACCGAAAAATTTACAAATTTATCTTGAAAGGGACTCAAGGGGGTGTAATTTTAAGCTTGATGGAGGTCTAGGGAACACACTAAATACCTCCCCTTAAGGGGAGGTTTTTAGTTGATTCCCTAGACTTCCATCAAGCTTAAAATTACTCTCCCTAGACCCCCTTTCAAGATAAATTTGTACATTTTTCGGTAGAAAAATGTCCCGGCCGTAGGCCGGTTCCCATTAAATTACAGGCTCGCTATCGCTCGCCAGGAAAAAATCGACACCTAAATGGCACGAATGGTCTTAAAATTGACTAAAATGGGGCGAGGGTTGTTAAAATCGTCAAACTAATGGGGCGAACGTCTTAAAATCTCAAAAGTAACGGGGCTAAACATGAGGGAGAAAGGGGTCCAGAAAAAAATCCTCCAGGTGGATATCTCCCCTTAAGTCTGGTCATCATATACAGTACATATTCAGATTCCCGTTTCATACTGCATGCAACTGTGCAGTCGTGAGTCCCCTTATACACACGAGACTTATTTTGACTCTACTATTACTCGTATAACTAAGTATGAAGCCGCTTGTATTATATCTTAGTATACCAAGAGCATATAGCCATACTGCTTATATTTTTAATTGTGCACTGTATTACTCCAACCACATTGCACTCTAGGATTTATGTGATAGGTTATTCAGAATATCATATTATCTGACCTATTATATATACAGTATAATTATATATATATATATATATATTGTACATAACATTCATATATTTGAATGAGTTAAGCTTACATCATTGCAAACATGTATATGATAGCATAATTATATGTAATTTTCACATGTATATTCTCAATCTTTGGATGCAATTCTAAATAAATCGTGAATTATTATTATTAGTGTCACACACACACACACACACACACACACACACACACACACACACACACACACACACACACACACACACACACACACACACACACACACACACACACACACACACACACACACACACACACACACACACACAACACACACACACACACACACACACACACACACACACACACACACACACACACACACACACACACACACACACACACTTTTTAATACCCCCCGGCCAAAATAACCCTTAAAAGTTCCACCGACTGCAGTTTAATCCGAACTTTGTTGATATGTTGTATAATAACGGGGGATTACGCCGAATCATTTGGGGGCTAAATATTTAAAAACATAATAGGAGAATAGTACGAAAGATATGTTCATTTACTGTAGGGTAATGTGGTATTATTATTATTATTATTATAGTAATTAGCTATCATATATATATATATATATATATATATATATATATATATATATATATATATATATATATATACTGTATATATATATATAGATACATATATATATATATATATACCGGTATATTTGTTTTGTTATTATTATTATTTTAGCTGTTAACTTACCCTTCAAGAAAATACGCCTTCTTATGCCCCTTTATGCTAAAACAAAACGTCCCCTAGCACCCCCTGTAAGCTTAATTTGTACATTTTTCGGTAAATAAATGTCCTGGCGAAGTCCGACTTCAGGTAGAGTACAGGCTTGCATTTGCTAAACTAAATAAAATCGACAACTAAGAGGGTTCTGGGGGAAAATGTGTATAGTTTGCTAATGGTATGGGATGCTGTGTTTTATGTGTTGAATTTGTTAAGTTATTTAAATTTTCTACTGTATGGGGACAACTATAAACATATTGCTCGAAAATTGTAAAAAAAGCGACATAGCCAACTACAAAAATTACAAGAAAAACACCACATTTACATATATATTTGCAGTGACTATAATATTAGGGCAGAGACGCATAGCGGGTCCTTAACTGGGAAATATAAATTAGAATATACAAACAAAGAATATGTTTTCTTATACAGGAAGGTTACACATTACAAACATATGGGAACAATATGCATAAAGCAAATACAATAGTTCTGTATCTAGGTATCAGCAGAGTAGGGAGACCATGACGGTTCCTTGTAACTCCTTGTAGACATATCGGGAAGTGGTAGTACTGGATGGCTGGCTATTAGGTCAATGACAGGATTAACTTGGCTTAGCAAGACTCGTAACCTTGGGATAGACTGTCGGCTCTCCTTCTCCATGTGCTTCTGTTCGTGCAGGTGGCTTCTCTTGTCTTCGTTCTTTGGCGGTTTGTTTAGGCGAGTCCATTCTTCATATATGTGGAATTGTGGGGTGAGTAATGTGGCAGTATTCGCCCAGCTGTTTACAGGGGGAGTTATAGCAATTGTGGGGTGAGTAATGTGGCAGTATTCGCCCAGCTGTTTACAGGGGGAGTTATAGCAATTGTGGGGTGAGTAATGTGGCAGTATTCGCCCAGCTGTTTACAGGGAGAGTTATAGCAATTGGAGATGTGGCAAGGGGGGTTCTGTGGGGATATAGACTTTACACAGGGAGTTGAATGTTAGGTAGCTCTGTCGTGATGGAGTATGAGGATCTACTGACGAAGGTGGTGTGAACAGAAAGGAGATCAACATGGAGTCAGGGGGTAGGTGCTGTGCTGAAGGTTGCTTCCTAGGCCTTCTCGTCAGCGTCTGCTAGGGGCTTCATACAGCTGGGCCTTTTCTGAAGACAGCGTTGTTGTAGGGCTACTCCCTCCTGCATGGCCTTTGCCTGGTTGATTCTAGGAGAATCCTTCTGCCATTCACATTTCGTTCTAGGGAGCTCCTCCTGCCATTTACGACTTCATTCAGGTTTAACAAGTCTTACAGCTCCTGCAGCTGCAGACAGTCATTGATCTCCTGCAGGTCAGCGATTGTCAGCGAACTTGAAGTTGCTACGATTTCTCTTTCTTTTGAAAGTTTGTCAGGCTGGTCTGTTATATTTGTCTTTTTCAACAAGATTTAACAAGTCGTTTTAGCTCCTGCAGCTGCACACAGTCATTGATCTCCTGCAGGTCACGGTTTGGCGGTGGACTGGAGTGTCTAGGATTTCTCTTTCTTTTGAGGGCTTGTCAGGTGGTCTGTTACATTTGTCTTTACAACAAGTCTCTTGGGTCCTTATTGCCTTGATCTGACACAGAGGAGGTTTGGTGCTGCTGAAGGTGCAGGGAGAAGAGAAACTTCTATTCTTGTGACAAGCTTATGAACTTGTGGGCTGGATTTTTTTTTTTTTTTTTTTAGTTTAATGTGAGATAGAGGGCCTCACTAGTGAAGAAAGTAGAGGTTGAAGTCGGGCTGGGAAGTGGACCTCCAGCCCTTATATGGTCTTGGCCTGGATCGGGTGGCCTGTTTGGTCCTCTTCATTGGACCAATCAAAGTGCGGCAGGGATTAGGGTCTCCAATTCCTGATTCGCGAGGAGGGCAAAGGTCAGGGGTGTCTTTGGTGGTGTTCAGCTCATGGGGAACCCGGCCAATTAGCTTCCTCCTATTTCCTGCTCTTGCTCAGGGTTCCTGATTGGGCGAGGGATGTGTAGTGAGCATGGGAGGCTCCAGCCGCAGTGACAGGAGGAGCACTGATTCAGGGGCAGCGACGGTAAAGACAATATGGCTAATGTCAACTTCCTTCAATTCTACCTCCTTGTAGCCGGTTATTTCCTGGTGGAGTTGGGAGCCTGGGGGTAGGTGAGCCTGGCTTTGAACTCTGTGGGAGTTGCATGGTGATGCTGCTAGGTGCGTTGAGGTATTTGGTGGTGTTTGTGTACCTTAATGATTTTGTTCCACAATATTAATATATATTAATATATATATATATATATATATATATATATATATATATATATATATATATATATATTATTAGAAATACTCACCAATATAATTAACATTTCCCTTTATTATTTCAGTGTTATTCATATTATAATTAAACTAACAAGACATCCTCTTCTTTGTCTAAAACCATTTTAATACTGCATTAGAAAAGGCCAATATTAAGGCCCTAAATTGCATCAGGGTTTCCATTTCATTTTAGAATCTTAATTTAACCCCTTTCACCACGATGACGCATTTTAGAAGCTTAATTTAACCCCTTTCACCACGATGACGCATTTTAGAAGCTTAATTTAACCCCTTTCACCACGATGACGCATTTTAGAAGCTTAATTTAACCCCTTTCACCACGATGACGCATTTTAGAAGCTTAATTTAACCCCTTTCACCACGATGACGCATTTTAGAAGCTTAATTTAACCCCTTTCACCACGATGACGCATTTTAGAAGCTTAATTTAACCCCTTTCACCACGATGACGCATTTTAGAAGCTTAATTTAACCCCTTTCAACCCCTTTCACCACGATGACGCATTTTAGAAGCTTAATTTAACCCCTTTCACCACGATGACGCATTTTAGAAGCTTAATTTAACCCCTTTCACCACGATGACGCATGTTTACCTTTGATTCTGGCTATAATTAAGCGATTATATGCAGCTTAAGGGGAGGTTTTTAGTTTGGTCCCTAGATATCCATCAAACTTAAGATTACACCCCCTTGAGCCCCTTTCAAGATAAATTTGTACATTTTTCGGTAGAAAAATGTCCCGGCTGAAAGCTGGTTCCTCTTAAATAACAGGCTCGCTATCGCTCGCCAGGATAAAATAGACACCTAAATGGCACGAAAGGTCTTAAAATTGACAGAAATGGGTCGAAAAATCTTAAAATCGTCAAAATAATGGGGCAAACGTCATAAAATTAGAAAAACAATGGGGCTAAACATGAGGGAGAAAGGAGTCAAGAAAAAAAATCCCTCAAGTGGAAAA
The DNA here is from genome assembly GCA_032716605.1 of Paralithodes platypus. Taxonomy (NCBI): domain Eukaryota; kingdom Metazoa; phylum Arthropoda; class Malacostraca; order Decapoda; family Lithodidae; genus Paralithodes; species Paralithodes platypus. The sequence goes on from CM064540.1 coordinate 3,879,508, forward strand.
TCTCCCCTTATCCAAATAGTATTGACATCACAGATCGGCTATGCTTACTATGTAATTACTAGATCATTGATTACATTACCCCTATGTAATAACAAACGAGACGCCACACTGCTCCACGATGCTTGAAGAGGACGGGGAGGGCAGCGTTATGCAGCCTTGTAGACAATCGAGGCTATCAAAATATTATGAACATCAAATGGGTACCCGAGTATGAACAGCCGTATTTTTTTTTTTTTTTTTTTAAGAGACAATGAACGGAGGAAGGAAAAACACAGATAAAACAAAAAGGTCCATGTGCCTAAAGGCATCCTCCATTCATAAAATGTTTGTAACAACTGGATTTAAACATTTGTTGATTGTAAGTTTGTGGAAAGCAATTCGAGGGAAGTGAATTCCAAAGAGTAGTAGCTCTGGGGATAAATGAATTCTGATAAGCAGAAGTTCTGCATTGTGGAGGAGAAAGTGTAAATTCATGGGCGCTCTCAGCTGCCCTAGTTCTACGGGGAAAGATGTGGAGAGGCGGCACAATTGAAGCAAGTTCCTCGGAACAATTGCTGTGAAAATATCTGTAGAATAATGCAAGGGATGCAACGTTTCTTCGTATGGCTAATGTAGGAAGGTCCTGTGTGATTGCAGGATTATTGATTAATCTAATAGCTTTATTTTGAATTTTGTCCAACTGCCTCAATGCAACCACTCCACTTCCACCCCACAGAGGTGAACAGTAATCCATCTGAGAGCGCACATGACTTTTATATATTACGGCCAACTGCTCGTCAGTGAAGAATTCTCGAACTCTGTACAGGAGTCCCAGTTTTTTAGAGGCATTCTTAGCAATGCTTCTAACATAATGTGTCCAGCTCAAGTTAGTAGTTAATGTTACACCGAGAATGTCAATACTAGGGGAAGTGGGAATATTTACATCATTAAAAAATATATGGGAGTCAGTGAGATTCTGTCGGTTAGAAAATTGAATGTACTTGGTTTTCTGTGCATTAAAGGAAACTAGATTCTCTTGTCCCCATTCATTAATTCTAGAAAGGTCCTGGTTCAGAGAAATTGCAGTGTTTATTTTTGAATTATAAGATCGGGTTGGGTGAAAGAATTGGTAAATGTGAAGGAACTGTGGAGTGTTGAGTCATCTGCGTAGGAATGTATTGGATTATGAGTGGTAGATATGAGATCATTGATATGAATGAGGAACAGAGTTGGGGCCAAAACTGATCCCTGGGGAACACCAGCATTTATTGAGTGAAATTGAGAATAAAGGCCATCTACCATTACACGTATTTTTCTGTTATGAGAATAAGAAGAAATTAGTGGAACTAATGATGCAAGGCCGTAGTGTGACATCTTTGACAATAAGGATTGATGCCAGACTCTATCAAATGCCTTTGATATATCCAGTGCTATTGTATGTGTTTCACCATGTTGGTCTGTAGCTTGGTTGATTTGATGCGTAAGAAGGCAAATAATGTCTGCAGTTGATCGACATCGTCTAAAACCATATTGCCTATCACTGATTAATTTATTATTCTCCAGATGCTTAATTATGTGATTATTTAATATAATTTCAAAAACTTTGCCAAGAGTGGAAGTTATAGCTATTGGTCTGTAGTTTGATGGATCTGAAGAGTATACCTTTTTAACCCTTTCACGCATGTATGACGCAGAGGTTGCCAGATTAGCAATAAGAAATAGAGTTCTCTCACTCTTATAATTACCTCACCAAAATTAGTTTTCTGCCCACAGCTAACTCAAAGACAACTGCAGAGGTTGAAGTAACTAAACTAAAGGTTTCTAAATAACCCTGATGGTAACAAAGGTTTTAAAGTATCCCCAATAGGCGCAAAATCGCGTCATATGTCGGAGAGGGTTAAGGGGAGGCATTTAGGCTGATCCCTACGTTTTCATCAAGCTTAAAATTACACCCCCTTGAGTCCCTTTCAAGATAAATTTGTACATTTTTCGGTAGAAAAATGTCCCGGCTGAATGCCGGTTCCTCTTAAATTACAGGCTCGCTATCGCTCGCCAGGATAAAATCGACACCTAAATGGCACGAAAGGTCTTAATATGGGGTGAAAGTTCTTAAAATCGCTAAACTAATGGGGCAAACTTTTTATAATATCAAAAGCAATGGGGCTAAACATGAGGGAGAAAGGGGTCAAGAAAAAAATCCCTCAAGTGGAGATCTCCCCTTAAGAGCATATCAATACGAGCACTGTAATTACCCTTTTCCTACCCATAAATGTATTAATACATTATAGTTACTCGTGCTGCATAGAGATCCTGTAATAACAGAGAGCAACCATCTTGTGTGTTGGTATCCGTGCTGGTGCCATAATTTTAAGACAATGGGAATGGGAGGATATTTTAAGACAATGGGGATGGGAGGATAATTATTTGATCCCTAATCATGTTCATTTTGATTAAATTAAATTTATAATGCTGTACCAGTAATGCTGAATTGACATTATGGGTATGTGCATATATTAGTGTAATGAGAGGATAATGATACCCATGGCACCAATATGGCGGAGGTTGTTCGATCTTTGTTACTATAGAGTCTCTAACGCAGTGGGCCCTTTCATGAACGCTTCAAGAAATCCCAACCTGGTCAGAGATCCGGCCGACAGTAATGGATCAGACTGAGAGAGGTGGATCTGTTAATGCTGGTGACCTAACTTCACCTTTGGCCTCTCCTCCCAACGTCGTGGATGGTAATTAACGTCTTCAGTGCATTGACAATATTATATATCCATTCTACCCATCATTAGATTATTTGATTCAACTCTTGGAATCAGATAGGTAACAGCTACCTCAATGAACCCTCTGACTCCCATATACCTTTATTAAACTTAATGTAATTGTCTAATGATAGCCAGAATAAAAGAAGCAAAGCGTCATCGTATTGAATTAAGTTAACGCTGGTGACCCAAGTTGACCTTTGACCTCTCCTCTCAGGTTGATTAGCTGTGCCAAGACTCAAGAGTTAACCATGGATATACACTCTCGAAAATTATGGATGGGACAAATTTAATAATATAAATACTCATAAATCGGTATAATGGTAGTAATAAACCCATCTAAGTTACGGATAGAGAGGTAAATCACAAATTATACTATTCCTATTTCAAATCCTTTCCATGCCCTTGACGTTTTATTGTATATACATGGGTCAAACTTGAAAATTAAATAAAAACATCAATATTATATGTACCCAATTTAAGACCTTTTAGAGGTTAACCCTTGTCTGGCGGGACCGGACTTAAGTCGGTCTAGAGAAGAAAGGACTATGTGGCGGGGACCGACTTCAGGCGGTGTGCAATTTTGAGCAATAGTTGGCTCTGAGAGAGAGAGACGAGCGGTGGGAGGAGCGTAGGTCGGCTCTGACCGTTCGGCATGGGTCCCGTGCGGCAACTGCCGTCCCCTCCACACACATCCACACTCACTACCTCGCTACACAGGGAATTATGTAAGGAAATTACCGTATTTTAGGGATTTTTCCTTCGTCTTGCACGATCGTTGCAAGAGAACGCGTGGTCGTAGAAGAATGGTTCTGGTGTCATTGGAAAGCTCAATTATCGCCCTTTCAGGGATATATAATTGTATTACGCTCTGGCTCTTGTTTATGCACGAAAAAGAGCACGGTATTGTTTAGGTAAAACCTCGCTTGTATGCGGTAAGTTATAGGCCCTTTGTAGGGTGTTGTTATAGCCTTTGAGTCTATCTGTGAGAGTGAGAGGGTAAATTAAGTTTAAATTTTATCCTCGTTATTGTTATAGGTCCTTTGTATGCGGTATTGTTATAGGTCCTTTGTATGCGGTATTGTTATAGGTCCTTTGTATGCGGTATTGTTATAGGTCCTTTGTATGCGGTATTGTTATAGGTCCTTTGTATGCGGTATTGTTATAGGTCCTTTGTATGCGGTATTGTTATAGGTCCTTTGTATGCGGTATTGTTATAGGTCCTTTGTATGCGGTATTGTTATAGGTCCTTTGTATGCGGTATTGTTATAGGTCCTTTGTATGCGGTATTGTTATAGGTCCTTTGTATGCAGTATTGTTATAGGTCCTTTGTATGCGGTATTGTTATAGGTCCTTTGTATGCGGTATTGTTATAGGTCCTTTGTATGCGGTATTGTTATAGGTCCTTTGTATGCGGTATAAAATCGTCTATCGTTAACCAGCTTAAATACGAAATTTGTGTTCATACAAACGGATAATGATATTTTGTAAACTGACCGTTAGTTGACACAATGATTCTATATATATATATAGCTCTTGACTCAGTCGAAATTTCTGCTGTAATGAAAGCGATTGGAAAACAAGGAATAGGAGATAATTATGTACATATTTTGGACCACATATATAGGGATGAAACAGTAACAATACAGCTCCACAAGGAAAGTGAAAGAATACCAATTAATCCCTCCAATCCCAGCGACGGCTAGGAGCCGTCAGTAATGTAATTTCCTTGTAACTGCCTGTACAAGGCTGTACCTGGTACCACGGCCGTTTGAGCACTGCTCTCGATATGGCAACACTGCTCAGCTTATATAAGACCCACTGAATGGTGGGAGAGCCAGTCTTGCTTCATCTCTTGAGGTGGAAAGTTGTTCTATCTTGCCATTTTGGCCACAGTGCTTGGGACTGCAGGGGACTTTTATTACTGTATCCTACGGTAGAGTACGGGTTAAGAAGGGGGTAAGACATGGCTATACAAATTCACCAAAACTGTTCACAGCATGTCTGTAAGAAATATTTAAGAATCTTGACTGGGATCATATGAGAATAAATGTTAATGGAGAATACCTAAGCAACCTCAGATTCGCTGATGATATAGTTCTTTTCAGGGACTCAATAGAAGAGTTACAACAAATGATGGAAGATTAAATAGAAAAAGCTTTAAGGTAGGACTGGAAATTAATAGAAAGAACACCTAAATTATGCTTAACCCCATCTGTACCAGCGACGTTCTTTAAAGTTTATTCGTTAAGCATTTATGCAGTCTCTACGCAGCGCCGTGAAATTGTTTTTGGGTGGGAGGAGCGACGCCGGTTGACAGAAGCGCATGGAGGCGATTAATTCATGGCCAGCCTCTCGGGGACCAAGGCGTCTGGCAATAGGTCGATAAAGAGATTTGTATATGATGATAAATAAATATCTCGACTATCCACTCTCATTCCTCGTCCTCTTCGAGTTGCTTATCTCTCATGACATAGCAGAGTTAATGACAATATCGTATCCTGAATGGGTTAAGTTGTATAAGGGTAGTGGTGGCATTGTTTTATCTGTAATTCTATTATAGCATATTATGAAATAAACTGACATAGAATTATGATAATTTCTAAGTGATATCTAGAGATTACAATTTAGAATGTTTTGATTCCTTTTAGCGATGCTCTAGCAACTTTTACAGACAAATTTAGCAAGGATTCAGAAAAGGCAACTCAATCCCTTCAGGATAATATGACGTGGTGTTTTGTTCGTGTTAAGCCGGTATCACACGAGACCTTTTATAGTCAACATTCTATGATCAACATTGTTCTGGCATTTCTGGAATATTTTGCACTGGTATCGGAAACTAGACTGATGATAGATGAATTTAGGTGACAGAAAAATATCAAATGTTTACCTTATGAGCTGCCAGACCAGTGTTAAGGATAAATGTTGAGTGAAAAAGCGCTCGTGTGATACCGGTTTTACTTTAGCTATCATTACACGATTGTTGCAGCATAAGAAGAACTTATGGGAGCTAGAGAGTTAATTGAGATAGTTGTTAATCCGTGTATTCCAAGAGATCCTTCCTAGATAACATACAATCGTCTAGTGGTAATCAGGATAAAGTGCAATAAGATGACGTCGAATCAGAATAAAGTGCAACAAGATGACGTCGAATCAGAATAAAGTGCAACAAGATGACGTCGAATCAGAATAAAGTGCAACAAGATGATGTCGAATCAGAATAAAGTGCAACAAGATGACCTCGAATCAGAATAAAGTGCAACAAGATGACCTCGAATCAGAATAAAGTGCAACAAGATGACGTCGAATCAGAATAAAGTGCAACAAGATGACCTCGAATCAGAATAAAGTGCAACAAGATGACCTCGAATCAGAATAAAGTGCAACAAGATGACCTCGAATCAGAATAAAGTGCAACAAGATGACCTCGAATCAGAATAAAGTGCAACAAGATGACCTCGAATACCGTAAGGGTAAACACACATAACCCACAGTTCCATCACACAGGCCTCTCAGTAGCCTTCCAGCCACCACAGTAGTCACGCACGCGCCCCTCAGCAACACGCCCACCATAGGGTTCTGGGTCAACTATAAGATCAAGTAGGTACAGTCGGCCTAATAAGTGATGTCTCGGCACCAATTATGTTATGATCAATAATTGGTATCAGCAATATGTAAGCTTCATTTCTTCATATCGAGTGAAATATACATACATGTTCCTACACTGACCCACCCTATTCAACATCTGACAGACATTAATACAGCACAGAACGAGCCAAACGTAATGACAGCTGAGACATGACTTATTAGCTCGACCGTACAACAGGACTTGTAATATATAAGGTCTTAAAATCGACTAACTAATGGGGCAAACATCTTAACATCTGAAAACTAATGGGGCTAAACAGGAGGGAGAATGTAGTCCAGAAAAACGGTCTGCCTCCCCTTAAGATTCAAATTAAACCTTGCTGGAGTAAAAGGATCTGCTGAATATTATTAAAAACTTGGAATAAAATGCTAAACCTGACGCATCAACTTGGTACAATTGGGTCTATTACTACCAATGTACAGTCGCGCTAATAAGTGATGTCTCGGCACGAAGTATGTCTTTATCAATAATTGGTATCAGCAATATCTAAGCTTCATTTCTTCATATCGAGTGAAATATACAAACATGTTCCTACAATTGAGGGTTGATATTATTGTGTTGAGGGTTGATATTATTGTGTTGAGGGTTGATATTATTGTGTTGAGGGTTGATATTATTGTGTTGAGGGTTGATATTATTGTGTTGAGGGATATTATTGTGTTGAGGGTTGATATTATTGTGTTGAGGGATGATATTATTGTGTTGAGGGATGATATTATTGTGTTGAGGGATGATATTATTGTGTTGAGGGATGATATTATTGTGTTGAGGGTTGATATTATTGTGTTGAGGGTTGATATTATTGGATGTTTGGTGTCTTTTAGTTGCTACAGGTTATTTATTACCTTATATTTAAATAAAACCCCTCTGTGTATCTATATCTGTGTTGTTATTGAGTTCTGTATTATCCTAATTGAATACCTATTGTGTGTGATTAAGAACGTGCTAGATTTGACCCTGTTAAGTTTTATCAAGGTCTATCAGTCCATACTTGGATCGTTATACAGACTATATCACGAGTTATAAATAATTATAATCCGACATAACAGAGAGAGATAGTAAGCCCTACTAAGAATTACGATGTGCATACGAACCAGTTAGATGTACCATTAAACTCCATGAAAGATACAAAATTCGAATCTTAATGGTCAAAAGCGGTCCACTAATTGCTACGATATACCTACGCAGAGCCACGAGGGCGGCACGAAGCACTATGCTCAGCGATGAAATGTCACAAATTTCCCTAAAGGAACCCCTCTGGTATGCTCAGGTGCCTTATTATATAAAGGAAGACGTGGAGCATGCCACGTCAAATTATAGATTCAATCAATCTCCATAACTATAATATCCTTAAAAATAGATCAAATTAAAGTAAGTGGGCAGTTTTCGCAATAAAAGAATTTAAAAAAAAAATACATATACAAAAAATGCATACCCAACTCTGCGACCTAGAATGTTTAGATTGGAGTATAATCTATTTTGTAATATACTGTATAATATATATACTGTATAATATATATACTGTATATATATATATACAGTATACCGTATATATATATATATATATATATATATATATATATATATATATATATATATATAAGAAAAATAATGACCATAATCTGTGACCTTCATTATTCACCTTGACCTTTGAAAAACAAAAACACAATATTTGGACAATCGTCGCATTGACTAACCGAATTTGCCAGCAAAAATTGGTGGCGATACATTAACCCTTTCAGTACCAGCGCTGTCCTTTTTATTTTATACTAGATAATAATAGACGATTTTATTTGCCTCCAGCAAATTAGCAGGCTTTCAATTATCTTGATTTTTTTCCTTTTACTACCACAGATCCTTCTTAATCGTCTAATTATAGATACAATATACTAAAAAACAAGACGGCACCAGTACAGAAAGGGTTAAACAAACTAGGAAAAGTTTAGGGAAAAGTATTCCTTTGATCTTTGACCTTAAGTATTAGCGTATTGAAATGAAAATGATATATATGTTATTTAAGTAAAATGCAACTAACAGTCAGCTTATCGAAATTGGAGTATTTTTTATGATGAAGGTTGACTTTTGACCTAGACCTGTGACCCTGACCTTTATGAAGGATTACATGTTTTAATGCATTGATGTAACCCTGGAAAATCATATATGCATGCCAAATTTAATTAAGGATCATCAGTTAGCTTCAGAGGTATTAAAGGAATAGTTTACCTTGACCTTTGACCTTCATCTTGACCTTCATGAAGTCTGAAAATTTAACATCTTAATTTTCATTTAAAGCACAACTGTCGCAACAGATTTTGTTAAGTTTACACGAATAGTAAAGAAATGAGGATATTGACTTTATATTTGACCTTGACCTGTGACCTTGACCTATCAAATGGAATTATGTTTATTCTTGTATGACCTTGGCCTAAGTATTCCAAATATACGGTATATGATATGCCTAGTGAGAATCTTAGTTTATATGAAATACTAGTTAAAATCTTACTTTGACCTTGACCTTCGACCTTAAAAAGTATTATCGAGAATTTAGTAAGCTTAACACCAATGTTAGTATTAACCCTCTCCGACATATGACGCGATTTTGAGCCTATTGGGGATACTTTAAAACCTTTGTTACCATCAGAGGTATTTAGAAACCTTTAGTTTAGTTACTTCAACCTCTGCAGTTGTCTTTGAGTTAGCTGTGTTGAGCCTATTGGGGATACTTTAAAACCTTTGTTACCATCAGAGGTATTTAGAAACCTTTAGTTTAGTTACTTCAACCTCTGCAGTTGTCTTTGAGTTAGCTGTGTTGAGCCTATTGGGGATACTTTAAAGCCTTTGTTACCATCAGGGGCATTTAGAAACCTTTAGTTTAGTTACTTCAACCTCTGCAGTTGTCTTTGGGTTAGCTGTGTTGAGCCTATTGGGGATACTTTAAAGCCTTTGTTACCATCAGGGGTATTTAGAAACCTTTAGTTTAGTTACTTCAACCTCTGCAGTTGTCTTTGAGTTAGCTGTGGGCAGAAAACTAATTTTGGAGAAGTAATTATAAGACTGAGAGAACTCTATTTCTTATTGCTAATCTGGCAACCTCTGCGTCATATGAGTCTGAAGGGGTTAACTAGCGTTATGCATATGGTGTAATTTGTATAAAAACTTATACTGTAGATAAGAAATAGTGACTATATACTGTGACCTCGCCTTTTATCTCTCTCTCTCTCCCTCTCTCTTTGGCTTGTATCCATTCGGCCCCATTCAGCCTACTGTTTTAAGACGTTTACCCCCATCCAGGTGTCAATTCTCTCCTGGTGAGCGGTAGCGAGCCAGCATATATATATTTTTGTTTTGAGAGCAAGCTAAATTTGTAAATGTTTCGATAGAAAAATGTCTCCGGCGAAGCCGGATTTCTCCATACAATACTGGCTCGCTATCGCTCGCCAGGAAGATATCGTTACCTGGATGGGGATAAAAGTCTTAAAACAGTTGACTGAATGGGGCCGAATGGATAGAAGCCAGGGAAAGAGAGAAAACGAGAGACAGAAAAAAAGCAGGTGACCCCCCCCCTTAAAGGCAAGTCATTGATTATCTATATACCTTTTGCATACCCTTCCGATACCCTTGGCTCATTACAATAATTAGGTGGCCTAGAGGGAGCTTGGTCGTTGTTGACATAATTGGATTGGCCCACATGACCTTTATACGCTGCCAAAAAAAAAAAAAAAAAAAAAAAAAAAAATATATATATATATTGATCCTTGCGATACCGGTGACGTCCTTTTCATTATATTCTGGCAACTGTTAAACGATTTTATTAAGTTTAAAAAGGGCATAAACAGGCAATAAACAGGCTTCGAACTATATCACGTAGTCTGTTTTTACTACCACAGATCCTTCTAAAATCTCTATATAATCTATATATAATCTTCTAGTGCCAGCCACAATGAAATGTTACGACACTGCAATCACAGGAACAGCAACACGTTAACAAAATCAAACAAACAAACAATATATATATATATATATAACTAAATGTATAACTCAATCAATTTTATGATATAGCACGAGTTTTATTTAAAAGAGCAAATAGTGAGTAAACAAAGAATTAGTATAACACGATAATGATTGTCGACGACCAGAGCAAACACAAAATAAATAAATATATAAATGATGCTGTAGAAAACTAACCCTAATTTTGGAGACCCAGAGTAACTAAATGAATAGATAAATAAATTATATAATTAAATATACTATAATAGAACACGATAATGATGACAGGAGAGCCGGAGTGAAGTGCTGTCAAATATATCTGTTAGCGATAATATTGAATGTTGAAGCAATGTCGAGACTAGTGAAGGTTAGAGATCTTGTAGTAACTGAGATCGGCTACCGTCCGCCATATTGGTACCTCTGCTGTCATTACCCTCTCTTTACAAGCCAAAGATGCCCATGCCCACTGTAAACATTCGGTAATAATGGTGCAGGATATGAAACATGGTTGTTGCATTTCATTTTCACATCATCTAGACAAAAATGAAGCTACATTTTGTTATCATCACGGCACTAAAATGGCGGCCAAAGGAAAAGATGGCCGGTCTCTACTGAAGGTAATTGAGGCTAGTGACAACACATTCCAGTTCGGCGTTCAACATTTGGGGAGAACAGGCACACGGAAACTCATGCAGTAACGTTCAAAGGCACATGTCAGCATGCATAAACACATATATTGTATAAAGGCACATATGAGCACACATGAACTAACATATATACAATATTATAAAGGCACACGCTCCCACACACTACATATACATATAACAGCATATTCAAGCCAATATATATACATACATGTACACATACAACTTTTTTTTTTTTTTTTTTTTTTTTTTTTCTATGTGATTGAGGGAGGCAAAAGGCATTACTGCCTATAGCGAGTGCCTCCCCCATAGTTGAAAGAGTGACAGGGCCAAAATCAAGGGACGTTCGAGCCAACATATACTGTACAGGCACACACATCTACATATAAATGCATACATAAACAATCACTCGCATACACACAAACACACACGCGCGCGCAGGTCTAGTGAACCTTCTAGGCTGCTTGTCCTCCAAAACACTGAGGATCAGGTGTCCAAACAGTGGTTTAGAGTGGGTAAGGGAAAATTGGAAAGGAAACTACTGCCCTGGAACTAATGTCCGTGGCAGGATTAGGAAGTTAGTAGGCGACAGATGTGTTAGTAACATAACACAGTTATAAGTGATCTTTCGTATATCTGGAAAATAGAGTGTAACGTCTTCGTAATTTATATACGCAATAATCCTTGATGAATCTGAGGGGGGACTAAAATAAAGTTATTACTTTACAAACACAGTCAGTCGCGGGTTTGATGGAAGATATTTATCTAGGTGAAGTTTAAAAGAATCAACGGTGCTGCGCCTATGACTTCTTGGGGAAGGCTATTCCACAAGTTGACAACTCGATTGAAGAAGAAATTCTTAGATTCGTGTGAGTTAAAAGATTTACCAATCATTTTGCAACCGTTTCCCCGCGTGTAATTAGACTGGTCGATAGTGAAGTACTTACTACAGTTCATATTGTCGATGTTTTTGATGATTTTGAACACTTGAATCGCCTCTTAATCTGCGCTGGGTAATAGGGAATATATTCAATTCTCTAAGACGCTCTTCGTATGGTATGTTCTTTAGGCTAGGTATAATTTTGGTAACTATGTTGAACTCGTTCTAGCTTGTCTATATCTTTTTGGTAATAAGGGCAGCAGGATTGAACGCAATATTCCAGAAGAGGGTGGACTAAGGAATTGTAAAGAGTTAGGATAACTTCTTTGGATTTATGCTCAAATGACCTGCCTATAAAGCCAATTATTTGTTTGCCTTCTTAACAACTTCTGAACATTGTTGACTCGGTTTTAGGTTACTCGATATTGTTACAAATACACACACACACACACACACACCAACAAACATTCACACACCACCATCAAGCACTCGCACCACCAAACAAACACACACACATCACCAAACACACACACACACCACCAAACACAGACACACACCGCCACCAAACACCACCATCAAGCTAAGACCACCTAAAAAACGCACCACCACCAAACACACACCACAAAACACACACACACCACCACCAAGCTAAGACTACCTAAACAACGCACCACCACCACCAAACACACACACACACACACCACCACCAAGCTAAGACTACCTAAACAACGCACCACCACCACCACCAAATACACACACACACCACCACCAAGCTAAGACTACCTAAACAACGCACCACCACCACCAAACACACACACACACACACACCACCACCACCAAGCTAAGACTACCTAAACAACGCACCACCACCACCAAACACACACACACACACACACACCACCAAGCTAAGACTACCTAAACAACGCACCACCACCACCACCAAACACACACACACACACCACCACCAAGCTAAGACTACCTAAACAACGCACCACCACCACCAAACACACACACACACACACCACCACCAAGCTAAGACTACCTAAACAACGCACCACCACCACCAAACACACACACACCACCACCAAGCTAAGACTACCTAAACAACGCACCACCACCACCACCAAACACACACACCACCAAGCTAAGACTACCTAAACTACGCACCACCACCACCAAACACACACACCACCAAGCTAAGACTACCTAAACTACGCACCACCACCACCAAACCCACATACATACTGTACACACATGCAAACAAAAGAAGGCATATAATCCTTACCCCCCCCCCCGCCCCCCACGCACACACAGTTGTCCAAATATAAATTATACAGTCATGGTCAAATACAAATTATACAGTCATGGTCAAATACAAATTATACAGTCATGGTCAAATACAAATTATACAGTCATGGTCAAATACAAATTATACAGTCATGGTCAAATCCATATTATACAGTCATGGTCAAATCCATATTATACAGTCATGGTCAAATGTCGAGTCCTACCTTCATAACGTCAACTTTGTTTATATCACTAGTTACTATGTTATGAAGATCTTTAAAAAAAACTTGTCTAGCGGGGGTCTGTGGCCGTTTTGGAGACTGGCCGTTTGTTTGGTCTATTAATTAATGTATTCATATATTTGTTTAGTTTCCTCCCTAGACCTCCATCAAGCTTAGAAAAACACCCCCTAGACCCCACTTCAAGATAAATGTGTACATTTTTCGGTAGAAAAATGTCCTGGCCGAAGGCCGGTTCCTCTTATAATCGCAGGCTCACTATCGCTCGCCAGGACATAATCGACACCTAAACGGCACGAAAGGTCTTAAAATTGACAACGAAATGGGGCGAAAGGTGTTAAAATCGCCAAACTAATGGGCCGAACGTCTTATAATCTCAAAACACTAGTAGGGCTAAACATTAGGGAGAAGGGGGTCCAGAAAAACGGTCTGCCTCCCCTTAAGTCCAAAGAGAGCAGATACATTCACTCTCGGTCAGTTTTAGGCCATCCAAATGACATTGCATACGCTTTATAATACATCCATAAAACGAGGCAAGGGTATGTAATTATATTCAGGTAGAAACATAACAAAACTTCAAATTATCGTCGTGAAAATGTATGCCTAAATAAAAATCCATCCATGCGTAATTGAACGGACAATTTCAAGGACATTTTTAGTGACAACATTTAGAACACTGAATAGTATTTTTGCTATGCTCTTTCCATTGGTATCATCAAAAGTCATATCCCATAAATGTTTCATTCTATAAGAACATTTTCATCCTCATCATGCGAAGAGGTATTCACAAAAAAAAAAAAGTTTCACTCTATGCGCGCATTTACCCTATTTGGTAACTATGCGGGCATGAAATATAGTTCTAGACTTAGGGTAATGAATAAGGAAGCTTCAAAAATAAAAACCAAGATATAAATAGATATAAATAGATATAAATAGATGTAAATAGATATAAATAGATGTAAATAGATGTAAATAGATGTAAGTATATGTAAATAGATGTAAATATATGTAAATAGATATAAATATATGTAAATATATGTAAATAGATGTACATATATGTAAATATATGTAAATAGATGTAAATAGATATAAATAGATATAAATAGATAGCTTATCGTAGGAAGTATCGGGTACAATAAGGTCTTAACTAATAATATGTTGGTGATATCCAAGCACTTCGATGACATTTCCAATTCCATATAAATTAACTTCTATCACATATAGACACAACTTGCACGTAGCAGCTGTTTAAGGGGAGGGTTTTAGTGTGTTTCTTAGACTTCCATCAAGCTTGAAATTACACTCCCTTGACCCCCTTTCAAGATAAATTTGTAAATTTTTCGGTAGAAAAATGTCCCGGCCGACGGCCGGTTCCTCTTAAATTACAGGCTCGCTATCGCTCGCCAGGATAAAATCGACACCTGAATTGCACGAAAGGTCTTAATATGGGGTGAAAGTTCTTAAAATCGCTAAACTAATGGGGCAAACGTTTTATAATATCAAAAGCAATGGGGCTAAACATGAGGGAGAAAGAGGTCAAGCAAAAAATCCCTCAAGTGGAGATCTCCCCTTAAATACACTTTAAGCCCCCAGCACAGCGATATTCCCAGTCTGAGGTACGAAAACAAATCCGAGAAAAAAAAATGTCTTTGAAGCCTTCACTGCGACACTGTTCTTGGCATACAGTGTTGCACATTATACCACATAATTCCTTATTTCTTCAGCTTCTCACAGCCGAAATAAGGCACGATTAACGCCCATGGGTTATTTCTGCCAACGATTATAGTTTCGGAAGATGCGAATCGCGCCTTGATGCATTTAGGGGGTGGTATGGGCATAGTTTAATTTACCATAATTTTACCTTGAATGGATGAAAAAATGACAAAGGAATACAAAGGAATACAAAGGAAGGCAAGCAACAACAGACCGAATGGTCCTTATTAGGTTGATTGGAAAAAAAAAAAAAAAAAAAAAAAAAATAATAATAATAATAATAATAATAATAATAATAATAATAATAATAATAATAATAATAATAATAATAATAATAATAATAATAATAATAATAAATAAATAAATAAATAGTCACAGCACTCAACTAAACGGCTTCAGCTCCAGAAAGACTGTGGTCAGAGAACAAAATTCTAGTACATATGTACGATACTGAAACGGTCACATTACTCAGGCACAAACACAGTCAGTCGGGGATCATTGCAAGATATTTGTTAAGGGGAGATTTCCACTTGAGAGATTTTTTTATGGACTCCTTTCTCCCTCATGTTTAGCCCCATTGCTTTTCTAATTTTAAGACGTTCGCCCTATTATTTTGACGATTTTAAGAACCTGCGACCCATTTCTGTCAATTTTAAGACCTTTCGTTCCATTTAGGTGTCGATTTTATCCTGGCGAGCGATAGCGAGCCTGTAATTTAAGAGGAACCGGCTTTCAGCCGGGACATTTTTCTACCGAAAAATGTACAAATTTATCTTGAAAGGGGCTCAAGGGGGTGTAATCTTAAGCTTGATGGATATCTAGAGACCAAACTAAAAACCTCCCCTTAAGGCGATATTTGAATGTTTGGACTGTAAGGCATTCTACAACGGCTTTTGATCATTTTAAATACTTGGATTAGGTACCCTCTTATTTTTCGGTTTAGTCAAGGTAAATAGGTTTAACTCTTTCAGTCGTTTCTCATACAGTTTATTTCTTAGTCGGGGAATCATTTTAGATACACTCCGTTGTACTCTCTCTAGTTTTTCAATGTCCTTTACATAGTATGGTCATATGACGATCTTCTTGGAAATAATGAAACACTTGTATAATGTACCGAAGTTCAGGTTCTGACCCATGGAGAAGCAGTGACAGTAAAACTAAAAAGAAAGTTACCTTAGCGTCCGCATGGAGGGTCTTGCTACGATGGTCGTCTGCCTGCAAAGAGTAGAAAAAAACATGGCTGAGTTGGTAAAAGTGTAATATGTCATCCTGGTTAATATGTCATCCTGGTTAATATGTCATCCTGGTTAATATGTCATCCTGGTTAATATGTCATCCTGGTTAATATGTCATCCTGGTTAATATGTCATCCTGGTTAGCCACGTTTCTAATCCTGGCGGGGTCATCAACATTTAAGGGGAGGTATTTAGTTTGTTCCCTACTTTTTCATCAAGCTTAAAATTACACCCCCTAGACCCCCTTTCAAGATAAATTTGTACATTTTTCGGTAGCAAAATGTCCCGGCCGAAGGCCGGTTTCTCTTAAATTACAGGCTCGCTAATCGCTCGCCAGGAAAAAATCGACACGTAAGGTCTTAAAATTGACAGAAATGGGGCAAAATGTCTTAAAATATCCAAACTAATAGGGCGAAGATCTTAAAATCTCAAAAGCAATGGGGCTAAACATGAGGGAGAAAGGGGTCCAGAAAAAAATCCCTCAAGTGGAGATCTCCCCTTAAATATACAGCATATCAAGCATGGCTGAGTTGGTAAAAGTGTGGTATGTCATCCTGGTTAGCCACGTTTCTAATCCTGGTGGGGTCATAAACATTTAAATATACACTCTATCAAACTATACATATGAGTGAAGGACTGTCAGATCATATAGTTGTTTTGTGTGCAGAGTGAAACAGTTCTGAAAGGAGAGAGAGAGAGCAGAGGAAGTGAAGGTGTTAAGAAGGGCGAAGAGGTCGTTAAGGGGAGATTTCCACTTGAGGGACTTTTTTCTTGACCCCTTTCTCCCTCATATCTAACCCCATTGCTTTTGAGATTTTAAGATGTTTGCCCCATTAGTTTGGTGATTTTAAGAATTTCCGCTCCATTCTGTCAATTTTAAGACCTTTCGTGCCATTTAGGTGTCGATTTTATCCTGGCGAGCGATAGCGAGCCTGTAATTTAAGAGTTAAGGGACATTTTTCTACCGAAAAATTTACAAATTTATCTTGAAAGGGGGTCAAGGGGGTGACATTTTAAGATTGCTGGAGGAGTAGGAAACAAACTAAAAACCTCCCCTTAACACAGATATGAAGTAAGGAAGTGAGATACACACTGGAGTCAAAGAGGATACAGATATGGTAGGGAAATGTTGTGTAATGATGGGGACTTACTTTTCTACAATTATAAGATCTTCTTTTAAACTTATAATCAACCTTTAGAACCCAAAGCGAATAATAGGATCTCAATAAATCCTTTGAATAGATAGTCCTTATTAAGGGGAGGTATTTAGTTTGTTCCCTACTTTTTCATCAAGCTTAAAATTACACCCTCTAGACCCCCTTTCAAGATAAATTTGTACATTTTTCGGTAGAAAAATTTCCCGGCCGGAGGCCGGTTGCTTTTAAATTACAGGCTCGCTATCGCTCGCCAGGAAAAAAATAGACACCTTAACGGCACGAAAGGTCTTAAAATTGACAGAAATGGGGCAAAATGTCTTAAAATATCCAAACTACTAGGGCGAAGGTCTTAAAATCTCAAAAGCAATGGGGCTAAACATGAGGGAGAAAGGGGTCCAGAAAAAAATCCCTCAAGTGGAAATCTCCCCTTAACCCTTTCAAGCTGCAATACACGTTTCTGTTCTGTTTCTGGCTACTATTAGACGATTTTATTCAGATTAGTAACGGTATATGGAAGTCAGAGGGTTGATGGAGATAGTATTTACCCTTTTAATACCCATAGATCCTTCCTAAGCTGCATAAAATCGTCTAATGATAGCCAAAATAAACCGCTAAAACGCATCAGAGCTTGAAAGGGTTAAGCTGCATAAAATCGTCTATGTATAGCCGGATTATAAGGTAAATTCGTGATCGAGCTGACGGGTAAACCATCACATTCCCTTTCTCTCTTTCTCTCCTTTTCTCTCTTTCCCTGGCTTGTATCCATTCAGCCAACTGTTTTAAGACGTTTGTCCCCATCCAGGTGTCGATTTTCTTCCTGGCGAGCGATAGCAAGCCAGCATTGTATGGAGAAATTCAGCTTCGCCGGAGACATTTCTCTATCGAAAAATGTATAAATTTAGCTTGCTGTCAAAACAAATATATATATATATGCTGGCTAGCTACCGCTCGCCAGGAAAATATTGACACCTGGATGGGGGTAAACGTCTTAAAACAGTAGGCTGAATGGGGCCGAATGGATACAAGCCAAAGAGAGAGAGGAAGAGAAAGAGAAAACAAGCGAGGTGGGCTCCCTTAAGGAATGTAATATAATAGTAATGCGGTGATAGAGTAGTGCATAATGTAATAGTACTAGTAGTAAATAGGTAATAGTACTAGTAGTAAATAGGTAATAGTAGCAAGTGATATGGTAAAACAGATTTTTTGTTTTCATTTTTTTTTTTTTTTTTTTTTTTTTTTTGGTATAGTAAAAGCCGGTATCACACGAGCGCTTTTTCACTCAACATTCATCCTCAACACTGGTCTGGCAGCTTATGTGGTCAACATATAAAATATTTCGGCACCTACATACATCTATCATCAATCTAGTTTCCGATACCAGTGCCAAATATTCCAGAAATGTTGCCAGACAAATTTTGATCATTGAATGTGGACTATAAAAGCTCTCATGTGATACCGGCTTAACGTTGACAAATCCAGACCCTTGATGACTTTACTACTTGAAGCGCTTCAACTTGTTATCGTATAAATCAACACAGATATCTTGCATTCCACCAAATATCTCTTACTCGGAGAGACAGACAAACATAGATATATATAGAGATATAAAATGAGATACATATATAAATATACTAAGCATCAGAATATATATGAAAATTACAAGGAGAGAGAGAGAGAGAGAGAGAGAGAGAGAGAGAGAGAGAAAGAGACTGTAAACTTTCATTCCTGTTTAAATCATGAAAGTTGCAGGCACGGTACAAAGAATTGGACATATATTCTAATGAGAGAGAGAGAGAGAGAGAGAGAGAGAGAGAGAGAGAGAGAGAGAGAGAGAGAGAGAGAGAGAGAGAGAGAGAGAGAGAGAGAGAGAGAGAGAGAGGATGAGAGAAGAGAAAAGAATATTATATATATATATATATATATATATATATATATATATATATATATATATACAGTATATACACTGTATATATACAGTATAGATAGGAGATACATGGGCCAAACATCATTGGCTTATTTCTGACGGCAGGTTAAGTTTGTAAATTTTTCGATAGAAAAATCTCTCCGGCGAAGCCGGATTTCTCCATATAATGCTGGCTCGCTATCACTCGCCAGGAAGATACCGACACCTGGATGGGGATAAACGTCTTAAAACAGTAGGCTGAATGGCGCCGAATGGATACAAGCCAGAGAAAGAGAAATTTAAAAAGAGATGCTGTAGTAAGAGAGGTTGCCATCTTTTTCTTCGGACGCCATTTCGGTACCCACATTCGGTAGAATGCATATCGTACCCCAATTATCAAAGAACGAGGTAGTATTATATCGGTTGATCATGTAGAGTGCATACCGTACCCCAATCTAAACTATATAAACCTGTAGC
>CM064540.1:3904425-3925136 GCA_032716605.1 Paralithodes platypus
ACGTGTGATTGATGGTTATAAACGTGTGATTGATGGCTATAAACGTGGCATCATGATCATCCATACTTCTACCAGAGCCCAGCAATGTCTTTCAAAATACCTGCTGGTTCTTCCTATTTAGCACAACCTATGAACACATGTGCCGTATTTCAAGACATTATAGTAATAGAGAGCGTTCTTATAACACAGTGGTGTGGAAGTAAAGGAGGTGTTTACCTAGGTTCATCGGCGGGAAGGTAGATTAATTTGTGGCATTTCTAGAGAACTGCTGAGAATGTTACATAGGTTACATTAGTTATATTGGATAAGGGGCTATGTTTCCATATCTGAACAAGGGAAAAGTGGATCGAATGGGCTGCAACCTTGTCAGTGTCACCTTGGGGTAACTCTGACAAGAGGACAAACATAGTCTTTGCTCAAATTGTTCTCATGCATATGGGAGACCATCTCAATCAGTCATGAGCAATCTGTTTTTACACCTACGAAGTCAGCAATTGACTATATTCTAGCCCTTCATGAATGGAACTAGCAGATTTCCGCAGCGACGCCACGGCACAGACTCGTATTGCTTAAGAGGGGGTCACCTGCTTTTTTTGTCTTTCTCTCCTTTTCTCGCTTTCCCTGGCTTGTACCCATTCGGCCCCGCACAGACTCGTATTGCTTAAGGGGGGGGGGGGGTCACCTTCTTTTTTGTCTTTCTCGCCTTTTCTCTCTTTCCCTGGCTTGTACCCATTCGGCCCCATTCAGCCAACTGTTTTAAGACGTTTATCCCCAACGTGTATTACTGCCCTATTTGTATGTCATTACCACTCTAGTACAGTTATTCGTAAACATTTGTTCACCTCTTATGTGTGCTTGTTTTTTTTCGTGCAAATCCAGCGATAGTGATTGATTAATGCTTGAAATCTGCGTTATGGTAAATTTTATATACATTTTTGCTTTTAATGTTTACTAAAGTTGCACTAAAGAGTTTTTTTAGTCAACATTTGATAATCAACATTTTTTTTAGTCAACATTTGATAATCAACATTTTTCTGGCAACATTTCTGGAATATTTGGCACTGGTATCGGAAACTAGACTGATGGTAGATGAATTTACGTAACCGAAATATTGAAAATGTTGACCTCATAAGCTGCCAGACCAGTGTTGAGCGTAAATGTTGAGGGAAAAAGTGCTCGTGTGATACCGGCTTAAAAATCATCATAAATACACAGGCCTACATTATTAACCCCATCAGTACGATGGCTTAATTTGAGTCTTATTCTGGTTGCCATCAGATTATTGTCTTTAGTTTATAATATATCTCTAAGGCTGGAAGAGGTAAGTACCATCTTAAGGGGAGGTATTTAGTTTGTTTCCTAGACCTCCATCAAGCTTAAAATTACACCCCCTTGAGTCCCTTTCAAGATAAATTTGTAAATTTTTCGGTAGAAAAATGTCCCGGCCAAAGGCCGGTTCCTCTTAAATTACAGGCTCGCTATCGCTCGCCAGGATAAAATCGACACCTGAATGGCACGAAAGGTCTTAATATGGGGTGAAAGTTCTTAAAATCGCTAAACTAATGGGGCAAACGTTTTATAATATCAAAAGCAATGGGGCTAAACATGAGGGAGAAAGGGGTCAAGAAAAAAATCCCTCAAGTGGAAACCTCCCCTTAACTGAAGGGGCAATCAGGAGATGGCGCGCTGGCGGAGGTTTGTCCTCTCCCGATCTTACTGTAAATGGAATCACTTCTTCTTTAACACGTATCCTATGCGCCCAGCAAATTTGTCATCGGTTCATAACTTTGTGAGCCGTCTTTGATGACGGAGGTATATGCTCTACCAATCAAATCCTAAATTGAAGCACTTCTTCCTTAGCATATAATATCCTATCTGTTCACTGTCTTTCATGAAAATCGATTCATAATTTTTTGAGATATCTTTTTTATAGACAAACAGACGGAGGCAAAAATATAACCTTTTCCAACTTTGTTCGCTGAGGTAATAAACCTTCCGAGTAACAGGAGACCCTAGAAACCTGCATACAATCGTCTAATGCTAGCCAAAACACACGGTAAAATATCATCATGCTAAAGAGGCTAATATTTTTGTAGTGGGTATTATGGTGATTATTAGTGCAAACTTTGTAAACACTAATTAAAATGTAAAACTTGCAAACTAAACAAACCAAAATTGGGACAAGGACAATATAAAGTCAAATCAAATTATCAAAATCGCAGAACGTTTTATATAATTTACCACAAAACAAATTTCGTTAATTAATCCACACTATCGCTGAATTTGCACGAAACATAATAATTAGGAGTGTACACATGTTTATGATTGACTGTACAAGTGACAATAACTTAAACATAGTGCAGTAATACACGAGTTTTGAACGTGCCTGTACCCTCGTAATGGCTGAACCCGGACCATTAGCTAAATGAGAGAGCTTCCCACCAACCCTATCAAACCAGAGCCTCTGCAGATCACCCTACTTGCTCATTACCCTGCCACTCGAGCCCGGAAAGTAGGTTAATGAAGGGGTAATTAGGTGAACCATCAGCCCTAATGTGTTCTTGTGTGCTCTCTATCCTACCTCACCACCCTACACTAGGTCGCTCATATCACTATGGCCCGGTCTAGGGCGCGTTAAGGGGAGATATCCACTTGAGGGACTTTTTTCTTGACCCCTTTCTCCCTCATGTCTAGCCCCATTGCTTTTGATATTTTAAGATGTTTGCCCCGTTAGTTTGGCGATTTTAAGAACTTTCACCCCATTTTAAGACCTTTAGTGCCATTCAGGTGTCTAATTTATCCTGGCGAGCGATAGCGAGCCTGTAACTTAAGAGGAAACGGCCTTTGGCCGGGACATTTTTCTACCGAAATATGTACAAATTAATCTTGAAAGGGGCTCGAGGGGGTGTAATTTTAAGCTTGCTGGAGGTCTAGGGAACAAACTAAATACCTCCCCTTAAGGGAGCCCACCTCGCTTTTTTCTCTTTCTCTCCCTCTCTCTTTGGCTTGTATCCATTCGGCCCCATTCAGCCTGCTATTTTAAGACGTTTACCACCATCCAGGTGTCAATATTTTCCTGGCGAGCGGTAGCGAGCTAGCATATATATATTTTTGTTTTGACAGCAAGCTAAATTTGTACATTTTTCGATAGAAAAATTTCTCCGGCGAAGCCGGATTTCTCCATACAATGCTGGCTCGCTATCGCTCGCCAGGAAAAAAAATCAACACCTGGATGGGGATAAACGTCTTAAAACAGTTGGCTGAATGGATACAAGCCAGAGAAAGAGAGAAAAGGAGAGAAAGATAAACACAAGCCGGTGACCCCCTTTATACCCAAATGCCTCCATGACAATTGAACCCGGGTACTGAAGCCGGATGTGCTGTATGACCAACGAACCGGCTGAAAGCCGGTTCCTCTTAAATTACAGGCTCGCTATCGCTCGCCAGGATAATATCGACACCTGAATTGCACGAAAGGTCTTAATATGGGGTGAAAGTTCTTAAAATCGCTAAACTAATCGGGCAAACGTTTTATAATATCAAAAGCAATGGGGCTAAACATGAGGGAGAAAGGGGTCAAGACAAAAATCCCTCGAGTGGAGATCTCCCCTTAAGTTAGGTTAGTATTATGTCTAGGTAAAACTGGTATGTGTGAGCTCTTCTAACGGGGAGAAACTCTAAGAAGTCTATATATATAATACAATAAAAAACACAAGGCAATTTATGCAACAGGTACAGTGCAACAGTTTTAGTTATACACAGAATAATATACTAAAACGCAGAGTGGTGAATTATTGCGGATACCAGACTTTGATACAGATTATCGGATACAGGAGCCCGTGTGACGCAGGTTGAAAGTTAGGTTAGGACTTTAGTTTGGTACTGGTTTAGTTACCCCTGACCGAGTTAGGTTAGGACTTTAGTTTGGTACTGGTGTAGTTACCCCTGACCGAGTTAGGTTAGGACTTTAGTTTGGTACTGGTTTAGTTACCCCTGACCGAGTTAGGTTAGGACTTTAGTTTGGTACTGGTGTACTTACCCCTGACCGAGTTAGGTTAGGACTTTAGTTTGGTACTGGTGTAGTTACCCCTGACCGAGTTAGGTTAGGACTTTAGTTTGGTACTGGTTTAGTTACCCCTTACCGAGTTAGGTTAGGACTTTAGTTTGGTACTGGTTTAGTTACCCCTGACCGAGTTAGGTTAGGACTTTAGTTTGGTACTGGTTTAGTTATCCCTGACCGAGTTAGGTTAGGACTTTAGTTTGGTACTGGTTTAGTTACCCCTGACCGAGTTAGGTTAGGACTTTAGTTTGGTACTGGTGTAGTTACCCCTGACCGAGTTAGGTTAGGACTTTAGTTTGGTACTGGTGTAGTTACCCCTGACCGAGTTAGGTTAGGACTTTAGTTTGGTACTGGTTTAGTTACCCCTGACCGAGTTAGGTTAGGACTTTAGTTTGGTACTGGTTTAGTTACCCCTGACCGAGTTAGGTTAGGACTTTAGTTTGGTACTGGTTTAGTTACCCCTGACCGAGTTAGGTTAGGACTTTAGTTTGGTACTGGTTTAGTTACCCCTGACCGAGTTAGGTTAGGACTTTAGTTTGGTACTGGTTTAGTTACCCCTGACCGAGTTAGGTTAGGACTTTAGTTTGGTACTGGTTAGTTACCCCTGACCGAGTTAGGTTAGGACTTTAGTTTGGTACTGGTTTAGTTACCCCTGACCGAGTTAGGTTAGGACTTTAGTTTGGTACTGGGTTTAGTTTACCCCTGACCGAGTTAGGTTAGGACTTTAGTTTGGTACTGGTGTAGTTACCCCTGACCGAGTTAGGTTAGGACTTTAGTTTGGTACTGGTGTAGTTACCCCTGACCGAGTTAGGTTAGGACTTTAGTTTGGTACTGGTTTAGTTACCCCTGACCGAGTTAGGTTAGGACTTTAGTTTGGTACTGGTTTAGTTACCCCTGGCCGAGTTAGGTTAGGACTTTAGTTTGGTACTGGTTTAGTTACCCCTGACCGAGTTGCCGCTGGTTAAGACGGCCAACTGGCTGAGATGGCCAACTGGTGGAAATGGTCAACTAACTGAAATGGCGTACTGGTGGAAATTATCTGCTGGTTGCAAAATAGTCTACTACTCAAATGGTCTATTGGTTAAGATAGTTGAATGAATGGACTGCAGGTTGAAATAGTCTACAAATCGAAATGGTCTACTGATCGAAATTATCTACCGTTCGAAATGATCTACTGGTCGAAATGGTCTACCAGTCGAAATGGTGAGCTGGTTGAAATGGTCTACTGATCGAAATGGTCTACCGATCGAACTGGCCTACTGGTCAAAATGGTCTACCAGTCGACCTGATAGAAATAGTCTTCCGATCGAAATTGTCTACCTGTCGAAAAGGCCACTACATACCATATTAATACCACTAATACCACTACAAATAAGAAAAGTCTAAATGACCAACCGGAAGAAATAATATACTTGTCGATATGGTGTACCGGTGTAAATGGTGTAGTGGTGTACCGGGAACCATCCTGTGTACACTCATAATATACTGGTCGATATGGTGTACCGGTGTAAATGGTGTAGTGGTGTACCGGGAACCATCCTGTGTACACTCATAATATACTGGTCGATATGGTGTACCGGTGTAAATGGTGCAGTGGTGTACCGGGAACCGTCCTGTGTACACTCATAATATACTGGTCGATATGGTGTACCGGTGTAAATGGTGTAGTGGTGTACCGGGAACCGTCCTGTGTACACTCATAATATAGTGGTCGATATGGTATACCGGTGTAAATGGTGTAGTGGTGTACCGGGAACCATCCTGTGTACACTCGCGCTAATAAGTGATGTCGCGGCATTAAGTATGTTTTGATCAATAAGTGGTATCAGCAATATCTTAAGGGGAGGTTTTTAATTTGGTCTCTAGATATCCATCAAGCTTAAGATTACACCCCCTTGAGCCCCTTTCAAGATAAATTTGTACATTTTTCGGTAGAAAAATTTCCCGGCTGAAAGCCGGTTCCTCTTAAATTACAGGCTCGCTATCGCTCGCCAGGATAAAATCGACACCTAAATTGCACGAAAGGTCTTAAAATTGACAGAAATGGGTTGAAAGTTCTTAAAATCATCAAAATAATGGGGAGAACGTCTTAAAATTAGACAAGCAATGGGGCTAAACATGAGGGAGAAAGGAGTCAAGAAAAAACTCCCTGAAGTGGAAATCTCCCCTTAAACTTTATTTCTTTATATCGAGTGAAATATACAAACATGTTCTTACACTTACCCACCCTATTCAACATCTGACAGACATTAATACAGCACAGAGCAAGCCAAACGTAATGACTCCTGGGACATGACTTATTAGCGCAACCGTACACCATGAAGCCAATATCGGGGTATTTATGGCGTGCTTCCTAGTGCATGTAATGTAATACCTGAGCTTACACGGTATTAATGGCCGCTACCGTACCTCGCATCCGTACACGGCATTACCAAAATACGCATCAAATCATTCTAGTATAAATTCGCAATATTGAACAGATTTTGGGTTAACAATACAAGATTTTGGGTTAACAATTGAAAATTTTGGGTTAACAATAGAAGATTTTGGGTTAACAATAGAAGATTTTGGGTTAACAATAGAAGATTTTGGGTTAACAATAGAAGATTTTGGGTTAACAATAGAAGATTTTGGGTTAACAATAGAAGATTTTGGGTTAACAATAGAAGATTTGTTATTGATTAAGAAGGACTTTTATCAATAAAGAGGGTTCATTTTTATCTCAATTAATCCCCTGCCTTTCATAAGTCTTTCCTAAATTTAAGGGGAGATTTCCACTTCAGGGAGTTTTTTCTTGACTCCTTTCTCCCTCATGTTTAGCCCCATTGCTTGTCTAATTTTAAGACGTTCTCCCCATTATTTTGATGATTTTAAGAACTTTCAACCCATTTCTGTCAATTTTAAGACCTTTCGTGCAATTTAGGTGTCGATTTTATCCTGGCGAGCGATAGCGAGCCTGTAATTTAAGAGGAACCGGCTTTCAGCCGGGAAATTTTTCTACCGAAAAATGTACAAATTTATCTTGAAAGGGGCTCAAGGGGGTGTAATCTTAAGCTTGATGGATATCTAGGGACCAAACTAAAAACCTCCCCTTAATGAACTCTTATACCGATTTGTCGGTGGCCTAATGGAAATACGCAACACACTACTTCAGCACGATACATTTTGATATGCTATTCTAGATTCCATTAGATTTATATTTATACTGAATAAGGTGGACTTGTTAGAAAAAGGTTAGTTTGATCTCAATTAAACTTCTGACTTGCAATATTCCTTCAGGCTTAATACTATCTGATCCGACGTGTTGTGGGTTATTATGATAATGTGTTAAATTGGCATTGAGGATTTGACTTGCTTTTGCCGTTTTCGAGCAGTTTGTTTAAGTGTGTCCTCTAGCCTAACACACACACACGCCTTCCCAGACTTCCTTCAAACTTGATAATGCCTACCCGGACCACCTTCATGCTAAACTTGTACATTTGTCAATAGAAATATTTCCTCGCCGAAGGCCGATTTATTTCTATGATACAGCCCCCCCCCCCCCCCCTTCTCCCTCCTGTTTAGTCCCTTTAGTTTTCAGATTTTAAGAAGTTCGACCAAATACTTTGGCGATTTTAAGACCTTTCACCCAATTTCTTCGTGAATATTTGGACCTTTCGTGCCATTTAAATTTATATTTTTTTTCTGGCGAGCGATAACGAGCCTGTAACTGTGGGAGAAACCGGCCATCGGCCATAACATTTGTATACCGAATAATGTACAAATTTAGCTCGAAGGGGGGTGTAGGGATGTTTTTTTAAGCTTGATGGAGGTCTGGGGAGGAAACAATTAAATATTAAAAAGATAAATAAATTAGCAAATAAATAGACCATCACCTCTTAAGGGCAGATTTCCACTGGAGGGACTTTTTTTCTTGACCCCTTTCTCTCTCATGTCTAGCCCCATTGCTTTTGATATTTTAAGACGTTTGCCCCATTAGTTTGGTGTTTTTAAGAATTCCCGCCCCATTCTGTAAATTTTAAGACCTTTCGTGTCATTTAGGTGTCGATATTTTCCAGGCGAGCGATAGCGAGCCTGTAATTTAAGAGGAACCGGCCTTCGGCCGGGACATTTTTCTACCGAAAAATGTACAAATTTATCTTGAAAGGGGGTCAAGGGGGTGTAATTTCAAGCTTGATGGAAGTCTAGGAAACAAACTAAAAATCTCCCCTTAAGATTGTAATTTACCTATACGACGCAAATGGGTAAATACGATCTCCATAAACCCTCACCGTAATATAGGTCCTTCTTAAACTTCATAAAATAATCTACTTTTAGCCAGAAGCAAAGGTGAATAGGCCCCATGGTGTTGAAGGGGGTTATGGGGAGATTTCCACTTCAGGGAGGTTTTTCTTGACTCCTTTCTCCCTCATGTTTAGCCCCATTGCGTGTCTAATTTTAAGACGTTCGCCCCATTATTTTGATGATTTTACGAACTTTCAGCCCATTTCTGTCAATTTTAAGACCTTCCGTGCAATTTAGGTGTCGATTTTATCCTGGCGAGCGATAGCGAGCCTGTAATTTAAGAGGAACCGGCTTTCAGCCGGGACATTTTTCTACCGAAAAATGTACAAATTTATCTTGAAAGGGGCTCAAGGGGGTGTAATCTTAAGCTTGATGGATATCTAGGGACCAAACTAAAAACCTCCCCTTAAGCTGATAGAGAAGAGTTAATGTACAGTTACGAGGGTTGTTTATTGGTTGAAGAGCGTTCATTTTTGTTATGAAGTTGTTATGAAGTTATTATGAAGTCGTTATGAAGTTGTTATGAAGTCGTTATGAAGTCGTTATGAAGTCGTTATGAAGTCGTTATGAAGTTGTTATGAAGTCGTTATGAAGTCGTTATGAAGTTGTTATGAAGTTGTTATCAAGTTGTTATCAAGTTGTTATCAAGTTGTTATCAAGTTGTTATCAAGTTGTTATCAAGTTGTTATCAAGTTGTTATGAAGTTGTTATGAAGTTGTTATGAAGTTGTTATGAAGTTGTTATGAAGTCGTTATGAAGTTGTTATGAAGTTGTTATGAAGTCGTTATGAAGTCGTTATGAAGTCGTTATGAAGTTGTTATGAAGTTGTTATGAAGTCGTTATAAAGTCGTTATGAAGTTGTTATGAAGTTGTTATGAAGTCGTTATGAAGTTGTTATGAAGTCGTTATGAAGTCGTTATGAAGTCGTTATGAAGTCGTTATGAAGTTGTTATGAAGTTGTTATGAAGTCATTATGAAGTTATTATGAAGTTATTTAGTTATACTTATGCAACTATAATTATGAAGGTATTATTATGAAGCTATCATTATGAAGCTATTATGTTGAAGGTATTATTTTGAAGCTATTATTATGAAGCTATTATTTTGAAGCTATTATTATGAAGCTATTATTATGAGGTGATTATTGTGAAGTTATTATGAAGTTATTTAGTTATACTTATGCAACTATAATTATGAAGCTATTATTATGAAGCTATCATTATGAAGCTATTATGTTGAAGTTCTTATTATGAAGCTATTATTATGAAGTTATTATTGTGAAGCTATTATTATGAAGCTATTATTATGAAGCTATTATTGTGAAGCTATTATTATGAAGCTATTATTGTGAAGCTATTATTATGAAGCTATTATTGTGAAGCTATTATTATGAAGCTATTATGTTGAAGGTATTATTATGAAGCTATTATTATGAGGTGATTATTGTGAACTTATTATGAAGAAGCTATACCCGGGTGGATGGGACTCGTCAGCCTTGGTCGGCAACCTGTCTAGGGGAGTAAACCTTATACAAATCAGTAATGCTACCTTAGGGTGAAGCAGGTTAGTGGATGGATTAGCCGCACACCACTGTAGAAAAATAGTGCTAAACAATACATAAAAGTCCTCGGAGTTAGACGGACCCTAAATTGAGTGGTTAATCCTGTAAGTCCTTCAGTAAACTGGCATGGGTTGTCCCTCTTACAGGGGAATAGGTTCGCTTGGGGGCATTTTGTGTATGGCCACCCCCATTAAGGGGAGTAAGCCGTCTGGCAATAGATAGATAGATAGATATTATATGAAGTTCTTTTTTATGAGGTGATTATGAAGTAATTATTGTAATTTATTATTATGAAGTTATTATTTTGAAATTATTACTAAATAATTATGATAAATGAAGTTATTGTGATGAAGTTAATATTATGAAATACAATATGAAGTTGTGTTAAAGAAGTTATTATTGTGAAAGTAGTATTATCTAGTTATTATAATGCATAGATGATGAAATTATGATTAATTTGTCCAGTTGACCCGTGTTCATATGTCGCGTTGTATTTTACTGATGGTATTAATGGTGGCACCGAAATTGCTGCATGAATAGCTGGAATATGTTTTTGATATCATTGGGCCGCTATTAACTCGAACCATATATTTGTTGCGTTTATTAACTGGTCGTAACTGCTGTGTGTACATTGTAAATATAATGGCATTTAATGAAACACTCACCTGTACAAAGGCAACAATCACACACACACATACGCTCACATACACACACACACACACATTTATGATAATTTGTATTTTGCACTAGCATAATTATTGTATTAATTTCTTGTTTTAATGTAAAGTATATTATACTCACCCATTGTAAACTGAGCTTACCATTTTCATATCTGTACATCTCATGTTCATCCACTAATTGTAAAATTTGTATTTTCAGCTCATGAGGTTGCCATTCTTTAATAAACCGTTTATTATTACACACACACACACACATGCAATATCACACACACACAACCGCACTCAATCACACAAACGCACCCAAGTAGCCACACACACAACCCTCCGCCCCCCCCGCCCAAAAAAAATAACAAACATAAAACACACACAAACACAACTCCCCCCCCACCGCCCCCAGAGTTCGAAATGTAAACAATAACAATGTTAAATATATTAGAAGTGCCGTTGTCGCCTTTTGGAAAGGAAACTGCATTCCCAAATCTGCGAATATGATTATTTATCTCTTCACAATTGACTATTATTGGCATTAAATACATATTTCAGCATTTTGCTATGGTATTTTAACTGAACATTGAATAGGAAAATTGCATACTCTCAATAGTTTGTGCATAAATCTTTCAGTTAACTTTTAGGATTTTTTTTTTTTTAATATACATATATATATATATATATATATATATATATATATATATATATATATATATATATATATATATATATTATTGATCTTAGGCTTTCATTTTGTTTAGATATTTCTCTGAAAGTTGACCGGTACATATTATGAAAATTAAATAACTAGTAAACAAAAAATAGTCTTGCATTTACCTTGACCTTTAATACAAATTAGATTCAGTGCTTCTCCGACCTTTGAACACGAATATTCAGATATACATGTACTGTAGTTGTAAAGTGTGATGAGCGTTTATCAGCCAGTTAAGGAAAATAATATTAAACCAACTAATTTTTAACTCTCTATTTGACATTTGACCTTAAACTTAGTAATTTTGATATGATTATTCTTAAAAAAAAAATATATATATATATATATATATACAGTATATATATATATATATATATATATATATATATATACAGTATATACCGGGTATATAATTATATATATCATTATTGACAAATAATTAATGGACGCAAGTACAATATGGTGAAAACATTATTGGTTAATTTGTGGGAATTATATGAATAGTTGGAACTGACCTTTGACCTGTATATTAACCTTTATGGTTTTAGTATGAAATCTTACTACAGTAATTTCCATGAAAAGGCCAACCATCTCAGCGAATTTGGTAAAATTTGAAGTTAATGTATCGACCTTAAAATTTTGCCCTGGAGTAATATATAGTTTTGTGATATTTCTTTACCTCTTCAAACACTTTCTGGGTATATCTATTGCGCTTGGTGAGACTCAATAGGTCAGTTAGGAGAAATTGAAATATATCTGTTCTTTACCTCTTCCCTTGACCTTTGACCTTGAAATTTGAAATATGTATATGGTCAATAACATTTCTATATAAACAACATCTAGGAGAGCGATATTGGTGAAATTCAAATTATATTTAACACCAGTTTTAATAACTGAACTCAGACCTTGACCTGTGACCTTGGCCTTTATTAGAGGAAATGTCTATTGTATAATAATTTCATTGACAAATCAAGTATGTATACACATTTTGATGAACAATTATTGATTAGTTTAGGAGAAATTAAGAATTTAATTGGAATTGACCTTTGACCTATATCTTGACCTTTGTTGAATGTGTTTGATAATTTTCAAGGATCATGCTTGTACCAAGGTTAACCATTTAGTGAAATTTGGTGAAATTTAGATAAACCATAAACATGTTAATATATTGACCTTTACATTTGACAATGATATATGACCTTGACCTATTAGTAACATTTAGTTTTTGTATTGGCTGACCTTTGTACAGGTATTTTAGACTGTATTTCTGCAACGTTTGGCAAAAATTTATCCATTGGTATAGAAGTAATACTAATAAATCGGATTGTGACATTTGACCTTCAACTTTGACCTTAACCTAACGAACTTTTAGCTACAGGTTGTTCTATGTGATTGCTACATGCATAGCATCTAGCAATGTGAATATTGTGGAAATTGAATGAGCAGCTAAAAGTATAAAAAATACCTATATCTTTGACCTTTATGATTGACCTTAACCTTTGAGTAAGACCAACTTTTTTCCCCAGCACATCTACATCCACACCACACTGCTTTCATACTTTCTCATTTCTCTGTCTATCTCTCCATGTAACTCCACATGCACTTCTCAAGTAACTAATTTCCAACCCTCTATGTGGGGGTTTTGTGTTCTTTTATTTCAAATTTTTATTTTACTAAAGCGTTATTTCCACATAGCGATTTTGCAAGTTCTTTTGTCTATATATTGTGACGTCCCTGTCTTGGTTTGTTTATTTTGCAAGTTTTACATTATAGACTCATAATATGTTTCGCCTTATTCAGGTGTCCACTATTAGAAGGGCGAGCGATACCGAGCCTGTGATCAAGTAAAAATCGGCCTTTGGCCGGGCTATTTTTATAACGAAAAATGTACAAATTTAGTTTGAAGAGGGTATTGGGGTGGGGGATCGAGGTTTTAGCTAGAAAGGGGTCTGGGGAGCTATTTGATTTAGTCTAGGAGGTAAACTAAATATACATTGCTCGAAAATGCCAATCTTATCGCTAAACTATTATATGCTGACGTCACCAGTATCCGTGCAATCTATATTCTGGAAGACGTGGGATTAGACCTCCAAAATTACATTAATACCGCGAGTCCGAGGCTAATAGTTTGATGACAGGGACCGTCCAAAGCCCGTAATTCCCTCCACACTGATAACTCGGATATTATCGGGGAGAAAAAGTAGACTAAAAAATACAGGATAGAGAACAAAATATAATGCGATGATACGCACAGCTTCTTGCTCTTTACAGGGGTAAGGTGCCCTCATTGTATCGAGTGTTGTTCGCATGTGTGGGGAGGTTTCACCCATACACCACTTTTCGAGAAGGTATAATCAAAACCATTTCGTCTTATCGACTCACCTCCTCCTACTAACTCTCTACAATCTCTCTCATGCGCCTCAATGTTGCATCTCTCTCTCTCTCTCTCTCTCTCTCTCTCTCTCTCTCTCTCTCTCTCTCTCTCTCTCTCTCTCTATAGCTCTCTCTATCTCTCGCTCTCTCTCTCTCTCTCTCTCTCTCTCTCTCTCTCTCTCTCTCTCTCTCTCTCTCTCTCTCTCTCTCTCTCTCTCTCTCTCTCTCTCTCTCTCTCTCTCTCTCTCTCTCTCTCCTTTCTCTCTCTCTCTCTCTCTCTCTCTCTCTCCTCTCTCTCTCTCCTCTCTCTCTCTCTCTCTCTCTCTCTCTCTCTCTCCTCTCTCTCTCTCTCTCTCTCTCTCTCTGCTACCACTATTACATTAATCAGTGTTCTTCAGAGCATTCTCAGTGTATAACTCCTCCCTTACGGAGAGTCAACGTATGTCCACCTCTATTTTATCTAACTTTCTAACCCAAGAGTGAACTAATTTTCCCAGTCCACAAACAAGTAAGCTCTATAACTCTCTCCCTAAGACTAAAAATGCTTTAAGCTCTAAGTGTCCAGATATTTTGTCTCTAACATATATTTTCGTGCTTTCTGTCCCTCTTTTAACCCTTTCAAGCTCCAATACGCGTTTCTGTTCTGTTTCTGGCTACTATTAGACGATTTTATTCAGATTAGTAACGGTATATGGAAGTCAAAGGGTTGATTGAGATAGTATTTACCCTTTTAATACCCACATATACTTCCTAATCTGCACAAAATCGTCTAATGATAGCCAAAATAAACTGCTAAAACGCTTCAGAGCTTCAAAGGGTTAATTGGGGGAAATGGGTACTCGTTACACTTTGCCTTTATCTCCTGTTTTACATATTATATCAATACTAATACTAACTACATAAACAAATATGATATGAAGGTTAAGAAATTATCGGAGGGCAAAAGTAGGTTAGAAAACACATAATAGGGAAATACGGAAATTGGGAATATATATAAATATATATAATCAATCCTTCATCTTCTCTCAATATTCTTGGTGTCTCTTTTTCTTCTGCTCTCACTTGGAAGGACCATATTACCAGTCTTGCTAAGGCAGCCTCCCAGAAGCTGGGTGTGCTCAATCACCTCAATGGGTTCTTTACCCCTGCATAGCTTCTTGCTCTGTACAGGGGCACGGTGCGTCCTTGTATTGAGTATTGTTCACATGTGTGGGGAGGTTCCTCTTGCACCACTCTCCTAGACAAAGTCGAAAGGAAGGCCTTTTGGAGAGTTGCACAGAGTAAGGGTGGGATTGTGTTGCAAGACAGGTGCTATGTGTTGTACGTAGAGGAGGCGGTATACACTGAGATAATTCTGAGGAACACTGATTATTGTAATAGCGGTAGAATAAGGAGACAGATGTAACATTGCGGCGAAGAAACGCGAGTTAATGAGACGAAAGGCTTTCTTTTCTACTAAGTCTAGAAGAGTACTGTGTGAGAGGATCCTACCCACACATGAGAACAATAGTCAATACATGGACGCACAGTGCCCCTGTATAGAGCAAGAAGCTGTGAAAGTGTTAAGAACCCCCGGAGGCGGTTAAGCACACCCAGCTTCTGGGAAGCTGTTTTTAGCAAGATTGGCAATATGGTCTTGCCAAGAGATATAAGAAGACATACCGGTATAGAAATCAAGAATATATATATATATATATATATATATATATATATATATATATATATATATATATATATATATATATATATATACATATATATACATATATATATATACTGTATAACTCAACGACACAAAAATTAGCGTCTACAGAGAGAAGACAATTATGCTAGCAAATACTGAATAAATAAACAGAGAAGGCGAAGATACCGAAGATTCTAATAAGACAAATAAGGAAATATGATCAAATATTAAAACAAATAACACATAAAATATAATAATTAATATTATAGGAGAAGAATATACTAGAGAACATAGAGTGCTGAGAATATATTATATAATGCAAAGGAAAGTGTGGAAAAAGTATGCCAGAAAATACAGAAAACAAAATAAATATCATTCGACGACACGGAAATTAATTAGAGGAAAGAGGAATATGCTAGCCTATGCAGAATAAAGGAAAAATAAACTGAACGTGAAACTTCCAGGATGATCACCAAGGGGTTTTGGAAAGAATTGCCGGGGATGATAGAACGGCATTTGCATAGTGGAAGACATATAAGGAGAGAGAGATACACAGACTAAACAGACCTTGCAGTCCCTACTACTGTCAGGGCTTTATAAAAAAAAAAAAAAAAGCTACTGGGATTAAGACAAGGACCGTGATACATAAGGCTCTCTCCCCACCCACCAAGCCCTACGAACAATGGGTTGACCCCAGGAGAGTGGTGATAATGTCTACTGGGAAATTTATAGTAAAAAAGGAAATATCAAACAAATTTACAGATACTAAAACTAGGTTATTTACAATTATACCTATACCTATTATTATTATAATTAATATTATTATTATTGTTGTTGTTGTTGTTGTACTGTATACAATCTAACAATTAAATATCAATAGGGTTTAAATAATTCGACAGTTGATCATTGACTCCACTTTATGTTATAAACCTCTCATATCAGATGCATAGATATCTCCGTTATATTAGTACTTCTCGTTCTGGACCAAGTTCACAACATGAGAAGCGTTTTGTATATTACGACCCACAGTTTATACATCTGTTTTTCAAAATTATAATTTCCTGTAACATTTTATCACTCTGGTCGCTATTCATTGACTGACTTATTTCGGCCACATATTTCAAGTGACATTAATACTTAAAAAAAAAAAAAAAAAAAATCGAATTAACCAATAGCATTATACTCTTATATGAATATATAATTATGATTGAGCTACAGCAGCTTGCTAACATCTGTGATATATACTTCTGTGATCAGCAATTTCCTTATAACATAAAGGAAGATTTCCAAGAGGGCGGCCTCTCGCCTTACCTGACTAGCTACAAGCTAAACTCAACTATCACAACTATTTCACTAGACTTCAGACAAGATCCAGGAGCTACCGTTAATATTCCGACATTTACGTAAATATCTGTTCTTATTTAAATCTAGAGACGATCCCTCTAGTTCGCTCATCTACTGTATACCTGTAAAAACTCCGAGCATAACTTTCTAAATTTAAATGTCGGTGACATATACTATAAATGCCTAACTCCTAAATATCTATTAGCTTCTTGCTTTCCTAGCAATTGAAAACTATTCCTTTAACCCGGGAAGTGTTAAACAGATGTTTTTGAAAATTCAGCCAATGCGACTCCTGAAAAAGGTCAATTTAGACAGTATTAGTTATATTTACCATATAAAGCAATATTACTACTCCATATGAACATACTTTACTTGTATAATGAACATGTAAAAATTAAGGACCCAGAAAATAGGTGTAGAGAGGAAAAAAGTGAAAAACTGTATTATTGTGATGGGAGGTGAGGGTAGAGGCGTACAAAGAGAGCGACATAGGTGTGCCTTCGTTGCTTGCCTGAGGCAGGCTGAGCTCTCAGCTTTCTACTGGCATATGCAGCAAGGAGAGAACAGATCAACAGAGAGCAGAGGAAAAGAGATAATTTAACCAACAGAGCAGACTATGGAGAAGAGGATTCAGGCAGAACCTACAGTATAGTACCAAAGATCAGCCAACTTCCGCCATTTTGATGCCACTGGTTACATTAGCCTCTCTTTATACTCAAATACATCCATACCCATAATAAATATTCGGAATTACTGAAACGGGATATAAAGTATGATCTTTGGATCTAAATTCTACATGATCAAAATGTAAATCTCTCAGTTGTTTGATAAATACGGCACTCGCTTTATTGTCGCAGTTATTGGTCTCGTTGGTAAACAGACGAGAAGTAAAGCAGACAAGAAGTGAGGTTGCAGAGTGGACGATAAATGAGGCAGACAAATAAGGCAGACAAGAAGTGAAGCAGGAGGGCAGACAGGAAAGTCGACACTGATCCGGTAATTACAACTGCCCCGGAGGAGAAACTTGCTCCCTCACTCCCTGTTCTCTCTCTACTGACTGTCTCCTTTTTAGACTTACTCACTCTATACTACAGACTCACTCCTCACTATACTGACTGACTCTTCACTATACTCACTCCCTGCTCACTCTCTACTGACTGTTTCCTCACTCTACCCACGCACTCCTCACTATACTGACTCACTCCTCACTCTCTACTGACTGTCTCCTTTTTAGACTTACTCACTCCATACTACTGACTCACTCCTCACTATACTGACTGACTCTTCACTATACTCACTCCCCGCCCACTCTCTACTGACTGTCTCCTCACTCTACCCACTCACTCATCACTATACTCACGGACTCCTCACTATACTCACTCCCTATTCACTCTCTACTGACTGTCTCCTCCCTCTACTCACTCACTCTTCACTACACTGACTGACTCCTCACTATGCTGACTGACTCCTGATACTACTAACTCACTCCTTAGTCATGAGTCTCTGGTAACTCTACTGACTATGGACCATATTGTTTCCATGATGACTCTAATGACTTTCTGCTGACTCAACTGAATATATGGTGATTTTACTGTTTCTATGTTGCCTGATTCTTGACTGTACAGTATACGCTCTGCTATCTATACTGACTCCCTGCTGATTCTCTGATGACGAAACTGACTCGTTATATGAGTAACTCCTATCCTCCTGTTGACTTCTGACTACTCTTTGGGGACTCAACAGAATGGCTCAAATTCTGGTGACGTTACTGGCTGATTCATGACATTCTGGTGATTACTGACTGATTGATGACCATATTGAATGACAAATGAGTTACTGGTGACGTTACAAACCGACTCGTAACTTGTAGGAAACCCTCATAGACTCAGTAACTTAACTCGTGACTCGCACATACTTTTCACTATAGTCACCTCGCCATACACAGAAGACTACCATACGTAAAGTCAGAATCAATAGCTCACCATAATTATACAGTACTTTGAAAATAATGTGTGTGAAATCTAAAGAGATACATTAATTCGACACTTCTATGACGTGTCACGGGCTATCAGAAAATCATGGAAACTGATTTTTGTTTCTATGGGTATGAAAGAGACAGAAGGCAGGTTGCCTGTAGGGAGTGTCTTCCCCTAAGCCAAAAGGGTGACAGAGAGCCAAATTCAAGAGACGTAGGGGTCAAAATGCCTGGACACATTAAGTTTAAAGCAGTCTAAGGCATAGGATAAAGGACAGATTGATTGAGGGAGAGAGATCTAGTGTTCACTTATCGAATAGAAAAAAAGACTAAGAAAATATGCTAATTCTTGGGTTGAAGAGCTGGATAGAATAAGAGTAGAGCTGTGTTGAAAGGCAGGTGCCTCGCTCTCGCCGCAAGGGAGGTAGGGTATGCACTGAGAGAGCTCTGAAGAACACTGAGTGTAGTAATAGCGATAGAAGATTGAAAGAGCTGCAACATTGAGGCATGTAGGAAGATATTGTAGGGAACTAGTATAATAAGAGGAAGCGAGTTGAGAGGCGAAATACATTTGACTCTACTCTTTCGAGAAGTACGGTATGGGTGGACTATCCCCACACATGAGAACAATATTCGATCCATGGGCTCACTGGACCCCAATACAGAGCAAGAAACTGTGTGGGGGAGAAAAATCCACGGAGACGCTTGAGCACATCTAACTTCTGGATGGCGGTTTTAGAGTGGTAATATGATCTTTCCAAGAAAGGTCAGATGAAAAAGATATACCAAGAATATTGAGAGAAGTTGAAAGATTGATTTGTGTATTGTTGAAAAGTAATTGATAGTCATGTGGAAGATTGCGACGGGTAGATAGATGGAGAAATTGGGTCTTGGAGGCATTGAAAGTAACAAGATTATCTCTGCCCCAATCAGAAATAATTGTTAGATCAGAAGACAGGAGTGCCATGGCACCGTCTAGTGAGTTTTGGAGTTATTGCATTCTAGGTTGCTGTTAAAAACTAGTTGAATAGTGTAAGGCAGAGTCATCAGCATTTAAGTGGATAGGACTAGAGGCACAGGTGTGGAGATCATTAATGAGTATTAAAAAAAGAACTGGAGATAGGACAGAACCCTGAGGAACACCAGAGTTGATAGGTTTAGGAAGTGAGTGATGGCCATCCACAACTGCAGCTATGGAGCGGTCAGAAAGGAAATTAGAGACAAAGGCACAGATACAGGGGTAGAAACCGAAGGAAGGAAGTTTGGAGGCGAAATTTCTTGATAAAATACATTCATCAGAAATGTTCCTTTGCCTCTGATCAAGTTCACTGTTTGACGCGAAACCGTTCAATGATTTTATTAGAAAAATGTGTATTACTTCTGTTGTTGATTATTAATTTAAATTTACTAATTGACAGATACTTAAACTTACACTGGAGATTATCCACCAAGTCAACAGTCTGTCGAACATGTTGACAGAGAAGGACATATTGCAACATTTTTCAACATTACTACAATGTCAAAGTTAGAGTATTGGTTATGGGTTATTAGAAACACGTTAGAGCTGCCAAGGAAAAGCTACCGTATAGGAAAATCATATAAATGATAATACACAATCTATATGCAAAGTTACCTGAGGACTGTTGAATTTGCCAGTACATAGCAAACCAAACCACTTTAGCAGTCTTCAATAGAAAATATGGACTTTTAGTATGACCTGATTAGCATGTGTAATTATCTTAATAATCACTACACACTTTTCACAAGACATTATATCGTTTTTATAAACATATTTTCATTAACAAAATAATGACAAACGGTACTTTTATTTTGTACTAATTTAGAGACAATCTAAATTGTATTGATTATTTAAATATAGTTAATCGTGATAATTTAATTGGGGCTGGATCTACATAAAAAGTAACTGAATAAAAAACTGGTCCATTATATAATTAGGCCTACTGGGAATTAATGAACCAATTACTGTAACAATATTTCAAAGTAAAATACGAATCGCTTGTCCATAATTACAATTAACCAAAGTGTCGTC
>CM064540.1:3925236-3940236 GCA_032716605.1 Paralithodes platypus
AGATAGGAAATTACATAGAATTAACCCCTTGAGATTTATGACTAGGTTCAGCAGAAGGTTCTGGCTTTATTAGACGATTTTATTCAGTTTAGGAAGAACGTTTTGGAGTTAAGTCAGTTTTAACCCTTTCATTCCTAGATATCCTTCATAAGCTGCATAAAATAGGGTCACTAATGATAACCAGAGAAATGTGTAAAAATGTGTCCTTAATTACTGAAAGGGTGAAGTAAAGCTAAAGATAAATCGTTTATAGAAAACATTATAGCGATTATTTCAGTAATAAACCTAATGTGATGATATACTGTAGACATGAATAATGATGACAACAGCCAAAACTATATGTGCCAAACCACTCTCTCTCTCTCTCTCTCTCTCTCTCTCTCTCTCTCTCTCTCTCTCTCTCTCTCTCTCTCTCTACTCCTCGTCTCTCCTCTCATCTCTCTCTCTCTCTTCTCTCTCTCTCCTCTCTCTCTCTCTCTCTCTCTCTCATTCTCTCTCCTCGCTCTCTCTCTCTCTCTCTCTCTACTCTTCCCTTTTTTTCTCTCTCTACTCTTCTCTCTCTCTCTCTCTCGCCTCTTCTTCTCTCCTCTCTCCTTCTCTCTCTCTCTCTCTCTCTCTCTCTATCCTTATCTCTCTCTCTCGTCTCTCGCTCTCCTCTCTCTCATCTCTCTCTCTTCTCTCTCTCTCTCTCTCTCTCTCTCTCTCTCTCTCTGCTCTCTCTCCCTGCTCTCTTCTCTCTCTGCTCTCTTCTCTCTCTGCTCTCTCTCTCTCTCTCTCTCTCTCTCTCTCTCTCTCTCTCTCTCTCTGTACATACTGCCATCAAATTATTTCATGGGTGCCTTTCCTCTTATAGTAAGTGACAAATATTGTGCTTTAACTATTACATATATACTGTGGTTCCATGTCATCTCAACCAGTAGACCATTTCAACCAGTAGCTCTCAACCAGTGCCAAATCAACCAAGACCAACCAAACCAGTGCCAAAATATAGTACTAACCTAACCTAACCGTATTGGTTGATTTGGTACTGGTTGAGTTGACCGGTCACCATATACTGTATATAACAATTTCAACAATAAACTCTTTAGATATACTTGCACAATAGAAACGATGAACGACGTAATGTTATGAATGACCGTACCTGAACAATGAACAATATACAACAAATATTAAATAATAATAACAATAATACTACTAACAATACGGATTGTAGTGCCAAGTTTCCCAGCCAATCAGTATATAAACAGTGAGAATCAGTTAATGAAACGTGCATTTGGGAAGGTTGATGAGAGGCATGGCTTTGCAAACCTCATAGCCAATCACAACACAGCATTCCCTGTGAAGAGGAAGGAATTTTGTCAGCCACCTTGACCCGCCTACC
This sequence comes from Paralithodes platypus, assembly GCA_032716605.1. Classification (NCBI taxonomy): domain Eukaryota; kingdom Metazoa; phylum Arthropoda; class Malacostraca; order Decapoda; family Lithodidae; genus Paralithodes; species Paralithodes platypus. The sequence goes on from CM064540.1 coordinate 3,926,618, forward strand.
CCGTACAAATTGGTCAAGTGTACATCCGGCATCTTCACAGCTTTTCCACACCTCGTATCACGTCAATAACCAGTTTATTCGCTTCGGGTAAGCGTCTTATTCCCATATGCCCCGAGATGGTAAGGACAAATCGTTGCCGGGAATTTACTATGAGGTGAGGAAGCAAGTTAAACGTGAAGATGTGGAGCAAAACAGCCGCCCAGGGGAAGGTATTCCAGTCCGCCCAGCTCAGCCAAACAGCGCGCTCGCTGACGTGACGGGCAGGTATAAGGAGGGGATGGACCATGACACAGCCTTAATTTGCTTCGCTTTTCCTTAATCTAAAAACAAAACTCCCCATTAAGCACCCTCCAAAACCTCCACCAATTTTCTTCATCACACTTTTCCCTAGAGTCCACCAATATAAAACTGTCCTTTCAAAACTTTTCTATATCCATCCGATCCGATCCACAGCCACAGCACCAGACAGCACTAGTCGGTCAACACTATTTCTCAGGGCTCGCTCTCCTGGCCTACCATATCCCAACAGCCACAACCGGGGTTAGAGAAAATACAAGAGGAAACGAGGAAGACGAGCAAGAGCAGGTACAAGATTCAAAGAGCCGAATTGCCCAACTCCATATGCTCAGATCCATATACAATATTCCAGATCATGCTCGCACATAGACCACTTACATCAAGTCTCTCAAAAGCTACATGAAGTGGGAGGAATCTTGAAGGAGGACCACAAACTGGCGCAAGCTTGGTGGTCAGCATAGGCCAAGAGAAAAGAAGCAGAAAACCAACTGTTTTGTATTGGCCCCGCAATTGACCACTTGCGAGTTTCGTTTTATAAGGAAGTTGAAGCTGTAGATATCGATATTCAGCATAATTACCTATTAAAATACGGTTGTAGTACATTTATAAATATATAAAACCCAATTCAACATACTCTTTAGCCATTAGAAACCTACATAATTATTGCATTTATATTTACCATCGATGTCTGCAGCTCCAACTTCCTTATAGAACGAAACTCGCAAGTGGGAAATTGATTACAAAAAGAGATAAATGTATGACCTGGCTGTGTGCGAATACAATTGATGTTGCCTATAATAGGTAAACTCATTTCAATGACAGATAAACAAATTATGAAATAAAATTATGAAGAATATTGGTTCAGCTTACAATGGTTAGTAAAGTTAACTACTATTAGCTAGATAAGTGTTAGGCCCTGTTTGTATATGTCAAATAGGGGAGTTGGTGAACTCGGAAAAGTCATTACCGTACCACAAAGTTTGAGTTAGTTAAATGTTGGATAATGGGCAATAAACGTAATTGTCCCACTATATCCTCAATCTGATTAGTAGGAAACAAATTATATCATTATGGGGAGACACCACCAGAACAGTTAATATCTCACCATAGTCTAGAGGGAAGGAAAGAATAGTTTTGTGATAGATTAATTTACTTGAATATGGTTAGGAAAGGTGATATCAGCTACAATATTGGGAATACTTCTTATGTTAAAAGAAAACGGATTATTGAGGAACACATACTGTTTATCACGAACGTTAGCATGCTGACGCACCGCGAATATATTTTCAATACTTAGGAGTTATAATCCTTTGCTTGATCAGTATTCACTTTCATTTGAGTGGATATTAGTGCCACCGAAGCCATTCGAAGTTTAATTACCGGTAAGTCGACCCTTGAATAGAGTTCGTAGTGATAATTCGTTATTGGAATATCTATTTCCAAAGAATGAAATTAGCCTATACACTGTGGTCGGCAATATTCAAACCCCAAAGTGTGCTTTGACCTTATCTTAACCCAAGGTGGGAACCATTAATGATGCGGAACAATAATATTTAAAATTGAAGATTTATGATTAATGTCTAATTATTCAAATCCACTTTGCATAAGATATTTATTTTATACTACAATAATAATAATAATAATAATAATAATAATAATAATAATAATAAAGAATGTACAGTCAAAAAGAAGGGAGAGATCTAAGAAAACCCAAAACAACAAATGAGTGAAAATGAATAAAAACAACACAGGTGAAAAATAATAAACGTAAACTCCGAAAAGAAATGCAAGACACAAGGAGTGTGCACGAAGGAAGGGAATCTCTGACATAATAAACACGATTTAAAGAAAAGCGAAAAATGCATGAAAAAGAAGGGAGAACGGTGATAAAAATGGTGGGTGTGAAAGAGAAGAGAAGATAGAGAGAGAGAGAGAGAGAGAGAGAGAGAGAGAGAGAGAGAGAGAGAGAGAGAGAGAGAGAGAGAGAGGAGAGAGAGAGAGAGGGAGAGAGAGAGAGAGAGAGAGAGAGAGAGAGAGAGAGAGAGAGAGAGAGAGAGAGAGGAGAGAGAGAGAGAGAGAGAGAGAGAGAGAGAGAGAGAGAGAGAGAGTGAGAGAGAGAGAGAGAGAGAGCGAGAGCGAGAGCGAGAGCGAGAGCGAGAGCGAGAGAGAGAGAGAGAGAGAGAAAGGCAGAATGATTGGAGTGAATTTTAATGGTAAGGAAGAAATGGAAGAGAGATTTGCATATATTTACATAGATGCACTGGCCAAACAGACCTTACGACCCCACATAAGTGTTGAGGACTTAATTCTAGTAGATCTAATTGTTTCTGATTAACTTGCACTAAAGAAGTAAAAATGAACATTAACACTATATGTGTGCTAGCCTAGAAAACTATAATACTAACAATATGTACTGTAAAGCCAAGTCTAGTTTTCAGAGAGAGAGAGAGAGAGTATTTCTGACAACAAAATATTGGCGAATGAAGAGACAAGAGGGAAAAAAAAAGATTGGAAAAAAAAAAAGATAAGGGAAAAAGTTGAATAGAAAATTAGTGAGGCGAATTTCTATGACAAAAAAAGACATGGACGAAAAAAAGGAGAGGGAAAAAGAAGAAATGGGGACGGAAAATAGAAAGGAAATAGCATATAGTGAGGACAAAATATATGAATGGCAGGAGAGAGAGTGTGTGTGTGTGTGTGTGTGAGAGTGAGTTAGCGAGGGGGAGATGGGGCGAGAGAAAAGTTGGCAGTGAAAAATAATGCAGGGAGAAAAATATAAAGTATTAAGTCTCCGCCATTGTTTAGTTTCTATTCTATCACTCTGGAGGTATAGGGTAATGGAACTCGGAAAACTACGTGTTCGGTCAAAACAGACATGCCAGCCCCCTTGCATAAACAACAACAACAACAACAACTGTATGGGTTTGGCACACACTGTAACATGTGTGTTAGGCTGCAGCACAACTGGTACCGTACACATTATAAGTCAAATTTGACCCAGATGTACTTCTAGGTCAATTTTTACTTTCGGACCTCCATATTGAACTTAAAGAAACAGACTTGTTCCCTGAAAATTGTAGCCTTAGGAGAAAGATCACAGAGGTCACTCGAGTAAACAGGATAGAGGTTTCACACACTTCCATAATCCTCAGTAAGGGAAATTCCTACATCTGATCATTTTAAAATTGTTATGCCGAAAAGTTAAACAGAGAAGAGCAGAGAAACCCCCAAGCAACATAACGCCAACACCAACATCAATAGTAACAACTACCATCGACAGAATAGTCATGCTCCAGATTAAAGAAGACAACAATGCAGTAGCCTCTCCAAGGCGGTTTTCCTTAACCCCAGCCATCTCATTGTTCGTCTCACCTGTCGCCACAGCCAATCACAGGGCTCGTGACGACAGAGCGCCGCCCACCACAGAAATGCGTCGCACAGTTAGCAACTCGCCTTCCACCTCACCTGACAAAGGGGCAGAGTCAAAGAAGGAAAACCGAAGTCCAGCACCACTGGGGAACAAGAGCCACCCAAACCCCACTACTGAGGCCCTTTCTACACCCAAAACTGCCTGAAGCTGCACCTGTAAGAAAATTACCAAGAAGTGAGACAATTAAAGCAACTTTACGGCAAGTGATTTCACAACACACCTACTTCATAACCGTGAGATACCATGAGTCGAACAGTGGAAGGGAGTGAGGAAAGGTGGGGTGGAAGGTAGAAGGTGGAGTGAGGGAGGGGGGTTGGAAAGGTGCGTCCGAAACTGCCAAATTACGATTTCACTGAGATGGTGAGAAAAGAATTTGCGCGGCAAACTGTATATTCACGCGTACTAAAAGCTGCTCAGGGTTTGGTCCTACCATTCCCTCCACCACCCTGGGCAGGTGGAAGGGGGGAGTAGAGTCCAAGTCTACCCCACCTTCCACCCCCAAACTATCTCCAACTCCCCCACCTTCCTCCTCTAGCTGCCAGTTAGTGAATAGCCGAAATTTTTAGCTTAGTGTGAGTTAAAAGATTTACCATTAATTGTGCACCCGTTTCCCCGCGTGTAATTAGATAGGTCGATAGTGAAGTACTTACTACAGTTCATATTGTCGGTGGGAGGGAAGGTACCGTAGGTGGGAGGAGAGGAGGAGGAATAGGTAGGAGGGAGGAGAGAGGGAAGGGAGGGAGGGTAGATGGGTGGAGAAGAAAAAGTGGTGAGAGGGAGGTGAGAGAGAAGGGAGGATAGATGGGAGGGATCAAGAGAGGGATAGTGGGAGGAGGGAATCTCGACACAACTTATGCTAGGATTTTAGTTATCCAAAACAAAGGAAAAAATATGATTGGTAAAATATAAATTTTATCGTACGGCTATATTATGCGTTTTATCGATACCAAGACAGTATAAAGTTCTTTGGAGAAACGAGGTGAAATGTATGTGTAACAGCGAGGCGAAGGTATACACTATCAATTATATTAATGTGTAAGCGAAGTTATAATAAACCTACTGTCAATAATCAAGAACAATCATATTCACGAAAAGACATCAACATTGAATAGCATGTGCGGTTCTTCAACAACAAACTCCATTACAACACGAACATTGTGTTAGAACCAAACAAGATGGTAACGATGACCGATATGACACGTTGCAACATTAATAATTATCCATATAGCTGTAAATGAACCACACAGAACGATGTCTTTACCTAGAGACACACACGAAAGGCAGGGTAGGGTCGAGTTCATCATGTCTGTTCACTCCTAAACCTCTCCCCAGTTGACAATGGAAGACTCGATCAATGTTCCCACCACTAAAGTTATCTTCCGTTGTTCCCAGTCTTCAAAACCAAGGATGCACGCACACAAGCACCGCAAATAACACAGAATAGTATCACAATTTCGCGGAGAGGCCGGCGAGAGGACACGGTGAAGGTGGCCGACTAGCCTAGTGAGGTGTGTAGGGTGTGTGGGGGGAATGTGGTAGTGAGGGGTGCCAACCTAACTGTATAATATCCTCTCATCACTAACTCCATACCTGCACTTCAGTATATATAGCCAACAATTTTAAGGGCTGAAGATTATAGTAATAGGATATATACATTTATAACATTTAATATGACTGTGCTATCGTATACATGAACACTATACACTAGGATTAAGAGGAATGAATTACGAGCATGTTGGTAACCCTGTGAATCAGCTGGACATGCGAGCAACAACCCACCTTATGTTGCTGTCTCATCATTTACAAAACTGAATTAAAGACCATAGGATAAGTTCATTAACCAGTAGAGGGCCTATTATACATATATATGAACATATTATCATATTTAAATGTTTGTTAATGTACATTTTATAATTAAAGATAGTGTTGGATAATATAGCACATACATATGTAACGCGGCACCTGCATCCTAGCTCCTCGATTCCAGCTACATTTGTCACTGTTCACAATTCTTCGATAGTGAGCTTGATTTACTCAGCACGATGAACTATTTGTATAATAATTGAGCGATGGATAACGAAACAGTGAGAGTGGGAAGAAGTAGGATTAGAGAAAACGAACTTTACGGTAAAGCTGAAGGCTAAACTAAAGATAATTGTTATTTGCATTATATCCCATCTTGTTAGTCCGACTGTAGTATGTGTGTTTGCGTCTGTAGGATTTGAAGATAAACTAATGGGAATATAGATATATTTGTTTAGTTATCTGTCAATCTATTCTTGCTACTATCAGGCAAACATAAAGTTCAACAAAGTCCATGCCAAACCGGTCAACCGTAGATGAACTGATGACCAAAGTTAACTTATAATAATCTCAAACTCAGTCATATTCACTTGACCTCAGACAACCTCAATTGTTGTAGATTCCCAGAGTGGCTGGCCGAACAGTTCCAAGTCCGGTTGACCGAAGCTCTTCCAGATGCTCGGACCCCGAAGGGGCCAGGGTGAGATAAGATCTGTCTCTGAGAGTGCAGAGGAGAGGGTATCGTCAGCCTACGGGCTTGCACCTCCTGGCCAATACCCCCACCGTCCGCAGCCCCCTTGCAGTGCCACCCAATTGGGGCAATCTCGCCAGCACCGAAGAGGAAAATAAATACAGTAAAAGAGACAGACAGAAAAGGATAGGGTTGGGTAGAGGATGTCAAATCTATCTCTAAATAGGACCGGTCCTCACCCCTCAATTGTTATCAGACGAGGTTGACTTTCAGTAGTTTAGCTGTAGTACAATAATACCCTGCCATAGCACTGCTCCACCATGTCATTACTGTTGCTGATGCTGGTATAGTGCTAATAATGCCACAACAAGACTCGCCTGTAGCACTTATCTGCACCTCTCCAACCTCAAGAGCACTAAAACAATACAGTTCCAGAACAGTACTTTACCATATAAGATGACCTTTGATCCGAACTGATGGGTGCGATTCCATCATGGCCACCCTCTCGTATATCAAGGTGTATGGCATTAGATAGATAGATAGATTATCTAGATAATTCGACATGCCTTAGATAATACTTATTCGGCATTATCGAGATCCAATGAGAAACGTTCAACAAATATACCTGTAATTTAGCGATAACAAGTGGAAATACTAATTACTTTCGACCCTGAACTAAGGTGTGTGTGATCATCCATTCATTACAAAAGAGCACCTACTGCATATGTTGCAGGAAAACATGTAATATTTCCATCGAAAATTGCCAAATCAAGTGTTGATGCGACTCCTCGTTTCCGTCTACGTTGCGCAATCGGAAAACGCAACTCTCGTTTAGCACGCTATGCGGGTACAGCTTAGCCGGATTTAATAGCTTGCAGGTACAATCTTCTTTACTAGTAACTGGTTCAGTCGGGGCCAGGAATATCTGGACAGTTTTTGAAGGCACACTAATGAAACACAGAAGAACGATGTTGATAAACTGTTTGAGGTTGAGCCCATTAAATATACACGATGTTTACTTGGTAAATAGTTAATTAAATTTAAAACAACAACACCAAGTACAAAACCATAAGATATTGCCAGACGCCTTACTCCCCTTAATGAGGTTATAATAAAGGTTATAAATGGTTAATAAAGGTGTTAAAGGATTAATAAAAATGCCATTACACCCAAACTACATAAAGCTTAATAAAGGGCTAAAATAAAGGTTAAGAAAGGATAAATATAAGTGCTATTAAAACCATGTTACACAAAGATAAACATAGCTTAATATAGGTTAATAAAGGGTTAGTAAAAGTTCCATTATACCCAAGCTACACAAATGTTAATAATAAAGGTAGGTAAAGGACAATAAAAGTGTGACTATGCATAAGCTACACAGAGGTTAATAATGGGTTAATAAACGTTACTAAAGGGGGCAATCAAAGTGCTATTATACCCAAGCTACAGAAAGTTTAATAAAGGATTAAAAACAAAGGTAATAAAGGGTTAATAAAAGTGTTGCTATGCCCAAGCTTCACAAAGATTAATAATATAGGTTAACAAAGGGTTAATAAAAGTGATTCTATACCCAAGCTACACAAAGGGTAATAAAGGATTATTAAAAGGTTAATATAAGTGATATTGTATTCAAGCTACACAAAGGGTAATAAAGGGTTAATAAAAGTGCTATTATATCCAAGCAACACAAATACGAGGATAATGGTTTCTATTTAAGGAGTGAGATTAGAGTAAGAGAGAGAGAGAGAGAGTCTGTGTGTGTTTGCATAATTCTGTAGTTTACTATATATATTTGTCTATCTATCTATCTATCTATTCGTCTATCTATCTGTATTTGTTTGTTTTAGTCTGCTAATGGAAGAGAGTGAAACTTCATTATTTAATTTCACCCTAACCCTTTAAATTATTTATGCATGTAACTCAATGAATCTATGAAGCACAGTGCTATATTAAATTGCTACAGGTGTTGATGAATATATGCTGTCAACAATTTTAGATGTGAAAAGGCTAGAATTATATGCTGTCCAAAATAATCTAACCTTTAAATGGTATAATGGTATTAATAAAGCAATCTATTGTTGGAACAGAAAGGTAAATATCTTGTCTTTTTTTACCCTTTTTACACCTTTGATTTATAGTGTGTATTGGCATTGTCTTTGATAGTGATGGACAATAAATAAATATAGCATCGTGGTATTTTGCATAATTCTTAAGTGCTAAAAATATTAGTATTAGCGTTCAGCACTTATTCTTTGCTGATGTAAATATTTGTGCATGTGTTTATTCGCACAGTATTGTCCATTCTAAGACAACAAATCGTGTCTTTAAGTATAAATATTGTCGTGTTAATTGGCATTTCTTTCATGATACTATATCGACGTGTTTCAGTACTTCCATTTGACTATCATAGTGAGGTTGGGTTTAGTCTAACACTCAGTACATGTTCCTATATATCGACAAGGTATATATATGTACGAAGAGTGTGTGCTAAACCTTTAACCTTCTTGATGGTACAGTGGTGGGGCACTGTCGTCCTGTTTGTGGGTCCCGAGTACGATTCCCCAGCAGTTGCAATCATTCACTATGTTTGTGGGTCCCGAGTACGATTCCCCAGCAGTTGCAATCATTCACTATGTATTTATCCTACTCATTACATTGTGTAAGTGGTTAATGTTAAGGACGTTTGTAGAATATATATATATATATATATATATATATATATATATATATATATATATATATATCTATCTATATGCTCAGGCCCAATCCCCATTTTGGGGGTAGCCGACTCAAGACAGAGCAAGAACAGGGAAAACACAAAAACAACATAAAACAACGAATAAACACAGATAAAAAGCACAAACTCACACACATCCAGGTCACCCAGGAGAAGACCCAGAGACCAGGGTCACCAAGGTCGCTCCAGCACTCCCCCGACCACCCGGAGAGGTTCCGATCTCGGCAGGCAGACATGCAGCGGAGCCAAAGCCAAAAGCCATCCCACCACACTTCCAGGCGCACCCTTCATAGTAATCGTCTATATATATATCCCTTTAACAATACAGTACATACAGTATATATGTATCTATGTATACGCATTTATCTACCTAGGCGCCTGCACTAAGTGGGAGACATTACAGAACTAACCCATTAATCTAGCTTATACCATTATACCCGATGTATTGCAAGTCCTGAGTAACTGTAGTGCCTCCCCTCGGGCTTGCCAAGGCGGAACACTGTGTATGTGTATTATGTCTTCATTAAGCTGACTAATATATGAAGGGCTTATTAGGGCCCGATTACCTTCACAATCCAGTAATAATAATAACAACCACAATTATACACGCATTAAGTCTTCATTAAGCTGATTAAGATACAAATTGTTATAGAGCTCAGATTGCCTTCAGAACCCAGTAATAATAATAATAATAATTATTATTATTAATATTATTATTATTGTTATTATAATTTTTATGATTTTTAATATTATTATTATCCCCATTATTTGTATGAGATGGGCTGAGATGAGATAGGACATGAAAGAGCTGTGAGGAAAAAGAGGAGATCCTGTGATCAAAGATGGTTCTGATGCTTTGTTTGCTTAAACATCTTTGAAGGTGTATTTTTCTTCATTTTTGTTATGGATCCTGCAAGTGATGAACCTTGTATATTTATTTTCTTTTGGCGGAAGCTTACGTGCAGCGGCTTCAGATGTTCGAGCTCAGAACAAACTCACTTCACACACACACACACACACACGCGCACATACACTCACTCACTTACTCCTCTCACACACACACACACACACACACACACACACACACACACACACACACACAACACACACACACACACACACACACACACACACACACACACACACACACACACACACACACACACACACACACACACACACACACACACACACACACACACATATATATATATATATATATATATATATATATATATATATATATATATATATATATATATACAGTATATGTGTGTGTTTGTATATATATCCCCAACACACACACAAACAGACACATACATACATATCGATATAATTACCAAACATAGCCCAATCTAACCTAATATTCACAAGGCTGTTAAGGATTGTGGCTGTATAGGAGTGTGGCCATTTTGAAGTAGAAGTGTGACCGCTTATGAGTGTGGCCGTTACGATTGTGGCCGTTTAGGAGTGTGGCCGTAAAGGAGTGTAGCCGTATTGACCTGCTTGCCGGTTAACACTATACCCTCACCTCTCACTCATACATTAAGGCTCCTGAACAAACACCGCCTTTTCGCTACCCTGATTTGTCGCCACTTTTATGTCTGTGATCCGGTCATAAAGCTGCCGTTATGGCCCGTATTGAAGGCCGTGTTTACCCAATACCTGCTACGGATATATACGGCAGGAAACAAACAAGAAAGTTAACAAGATACGGCAGGACTGTAGGTCAAACACAAATGCGATAATAGTAACGTACACTTAAGCCGGTATCACACGAGCACTTTTTCCCTCAACATTTATCCTCAACACTGGTCTGGCAGCTTATGAGGTCAACATTTAGAATATTTCGGTCACCTAAATTCATCTAGGAACAGTCTAGTTTCCGATACCAGTGCAAAATATTCCAGAAATGTTGCCAGAAAAATGTTGATCATCGAATGTTGACCATAAATGCTCTCGTGTGATACCGGCTTTACCTACAGTTATTTATTCACGCTCGGTGAGTTTACGTTCGAGAGGAATAATTGTAGGATTGGATTCGGAGCGTAGTTTGTTATACAGGAGTTACCTCTGCCAATGAAGTTGGAGATTACGTGCTTGTCTCTGTTTGTCTGTTGGTAAACAAAATTATGAATCGGGTACCATGAATATTGTTGGGACGATAAGATATGCACCAAGGAAGAGGTGATTCAATTTAGGAAGTGATCAGGAGAACGCTTATCTCTGCCAGCGTAGGCGGAGGTATGTGCTCTCACGAGTAAATTCGTATAATTGATGGACAAGTTTTTATTTTATTTTTATTTTTTTGTTTTTTTTCAATTAATCGCACATACTGTATATGCCAGCAGGATGAGAATTATCCACAGTGATGAGGATGACCTTTTATGTAGTGGACACACATTTTGATTAGACACAAGGTTCGTGAAGTCAATGAGTAACTTGTTAAAGCAAATTGCTGTCCACTCCAATAAAGGTCAATTTGCTTCACGGTATATTATTCCAACACCAATTTTACCTCCAAATATTAAATCATGGGGTGTGTATAAATTCATGCAGGCAACTGTACAATCGCCTCCAGCTGTATTCCACCACTTGCGAGTTTCGGGTTATAAAACAGTTAGAGCTGTTGACATAGATATTTAGCAGAAATTACCAAACTTGTGCGAACTTTTGAGAACTAGAAAGTTTGTTGAATTGTATTTATGTAGAACCCGTAAATGCACTACAACCATATTGAAGATGGTAATTCTGTTCAGTATGCAGAAATTACCAAACTTGTGCGAACTTTTGAGAACTAGAAAGTTTGTTGAATTGTATAACTCTTATTTGCACTACAACCATATTGAAGCTGGTAATTCTGTTCAGTATCAATACTTAAGATCTGGAACTTCCTTATACCCCGAAAATCAAGAGTGGTCATGCATTTTCTTGAACGATTCTGGCACGTTGATGAATAATTAAGAAACACTCCTGATCAACCCAGCAACCAATGTACACGCTAAGACATAAGTTATGGCCCTTTCTAAATCCTGAAACTGCTGAAATGAACCCACTAGATGCTGTTGGGACTGTAGCAACAAATAGTAATGCAAAGACTGATCAAATGAAGCTTATATAATACTTGAAATTTACACCTTATAATATGTTAATTTCATCGAGTTTAAGATCTTAAGGGGAGGTTTTTAGTTGATTCCCTAGACTTCCATCAAGCTTAAAATTACTCCCCCTAGACCCCCTTTCAAGATAAATGTGTACATTTTTCGGTAGAAAAATGTCCCGGCCGTAGGCCGGTTCCCCTTAAATTATAGGCTCGCTATCGCTCGCCAAGAAAAAATCGACACCTAAATGGCACGAATGGTCTTAAAATTGACTTAAATGGGGCGAGGGTTCTTAAAATCGTCAAACTAATGGGGCGAACGTCTTAAAATCTGAAAAGCAACGTGCTAAACATGAGGGAGAAAGGGGTCCAGAAAAAAATCCTCCAGGTGGATATCTCCCCTTAATAGATAATATAGGCCCATTGATTATGCTATAAGAGAGTCTTAGCTGTTCGGTAGAGTCGAGAAGGTTATAGCGAAGGCTGGATGGCTGTGATTATTGAAGATCAACTAAGTCATTGGACTGGCGGACGTGATTACCATATGGCGAATTTTGAGAGAGTGTGTGATCTTTGTTTACATCCGGGAGGATAACTTGGTTCCCTTAAAATATTTATTAAAAATTGCTTAGGCATAACTTTACATTGATATGCGTTGACCAGATGTATTGCAACTAACTAATTCAGAGTTTATTGTTTACACATTGAATTAACTCAACATATCAACATTTTATTTGATAAGAGCAGCTGCTATGTATTGCGTTTTTGTTAGTAGTACAGTATCCTAATTATAAGCAAATATCCCACTATACTTTAATATAACTATTCATACACAATCTTCTAGGATACATGGTATATGTATATATTATGTATAAAGTCTTCTCCTGGGTGACATAGATGTGTGGGAATTTGTGTTTTGTCTGTGTGTGTTCGTTGTTTTATGTTTTCCCTATTCTTGCTCTGTCTTGAGTCGGCCACCCCCCAAAAAAAAGAAAAAAAAACAGGAAAAAAAGGAAAAGTGGAGATTGAGCCTGAGTTAATAGATAGATGTATAAAGTATGGAAGGCTACACAACAGAAAACGTATACTATGAAGTAACCTGATATAACAGAACACGTATATTTTAATTTAAGGGAAACTAAACTAAAATAATTGGATGCTTACGAGTTTCGACGCACTGCTGCCCTCAATCTTAATATCTATACACGATCACTATCATGGAATTATTTTTATAAGACAAATAATCTTAATAATTAGACTTTAATCCAAGCTAATGAGATACTTATACCTTAATCCATGCTAATATATACAGCACCCTTAACTTGAACTGAATCCAGGCTAATACGGTATGTACAATACCCTTAAAATCAACTTAATCCAGCCTTAAACAGTGTGAATAATATCCTTAAATTTACCTTAATCCAGACTAAGCGGTATGTATAATACCCTTAAAATTACCTTAAGGGGAGGTTTTTAGTGTGTTTCCTAGACCTCCATCAAGCTTGAAATTACACCCCCTTGACCCCCTTTCAAGATAAATTTGTACATTTTTCGGCAGAAA
>CM064540.1:3945236-3969687 GCA_032716605.1 Paralithodes platypus
TGCTCTACCTGGGCCGACACCCACCAGGAACTAGAAAGACTATCCCAAGTTTTAGTAAATAACGGATACTCCAACTCCGACATCTCCAGCACCATCAACCACCATCTTGAAAAATGGTACACTCAAAGCCCTCCCAACATTGACCCCCCCAATGAAATTAAGATCTTCTACCGCAATTACATGTCCTCTGAACACAAAAATGACGAGGCCGTCTTAAAAGAAATAATCTCCAAGCATGTCCACCCAACCAACCCGGAAAACAAAATCAAATTAATAATTTATTACAAATCCCCCAAGACCTCCAACCTCGTTCTCCGCAACAAACCAGCCTCCACCAAGATAAAGAGCCCGATGACCGACGATCACGTCATTTACCAACATACCTGTAATTATGAGGACTGTGGACCTCATTCCTATATTGGTATGACGCAGACTCGTCTTTCACGTCGGTTAACTCTTCACCTTCAGGCTGGAGCCATCAAAGACCACTATCTCACCCCTAACCACCCTCACCTCACACGCAACGAGTTAGAGAAACACACCACCATACTCGATAAAGAAAGTGACCCAAGGAGATTACCTATACTCGAAGCTTTATATATCCAAGCCTTACATCCCAACATCAACAACCAAACTCTGGACCTTCAGATCCTTCCTTCTGCCAAAAGGCACTACCCTACAGGACCTAACACCCCTCCTCGCCCCCCGGTGCCCTTGACGCAGCCCCCCGCGCTACCTCCTTCAGCTTCGTCTTCTGCAGGCGCCACACAACTTAGGCCACACACCTCGACACGCAGCCAATCAGCTTCGACCCCACCTACTGACCACCATCCCGCATCCAGTGCGCATGCGTGGAGCGGTTAACCCCTTCTCTCTCCTAGTTTACGCTTCCACCAATAGCAGACTTTGCCCCCTGTTTTCCTCCTCCTCTGATCCTCCACCCTCTATATATACCCTTCCTGTTTACCTTTTATTTCATTCCTTCCTTACTTGATAATGCTGGTTGTCCAGTGAAACGCGTCGTATATCCTGTATCATCATGTACATTTATGTAACCCTGTACCACCATGAATTTTGCTCATCTCCTTCATCTACTTCCTGCCACCCAGCGAAAACTCATCAGAGACCTGGAAACTTTGAATAATAAAATTTCCAACGCAGAAATTGCCATTTCTTTCAACCTCGTATGCATTAAAGAAATTTATTACCTGGCTTTACTAACATATATATATATATATATATATATATACATATATATATATATATATATATACATATATATATATATATACATATATATATATATATTATATATATACATAATATAATATATATACATATATACATATAATATATATATATATATATATATATATATACACTGTATACATATATATATATATTATATATATGTACAGTATATATATATATATATATATATATATACATATATAATATATTGATACAGATATATAGGTAGATGGATAAGTAGATAAATATTTTCTGTCACTATAACCAGAATCAGTGTTCTTCAGAAGTATTTCTCTCCTTACGGAAAGTAAGTGGCACTCACCTTTCAACACATTTCCACTCAGTCTCTAATCCAAGAGAGAGCTACTTTCCAGTCATTCTTCCACTCAATACATAAAGTCTGGAATTCAATTATTCGGTCAATCGTTCACCCTTTCTATGACTTAGATTTCAGTATTTCAAGCTCCGTGGGACAAGGTTTTTATTTACTCTAACTTACATCTTGAATTTGGTTTTCTATCACTCTGTCAATAAGGAGAGACACTAGCTACAGGCAGTCTTGCCTTTTGTCTCTTTCACACACACACACACACGAGCGGTTGTGTGTTTATTGGTACATATCAATTTGGTGCATGCTTAAGAGTACATTTTTCGATTTTTAAACCTAAATTACACTAACCTAACCTAACCGAAAACACTCCATTTCACCGTATTTTAAAGAGGTGTGTACCGATTAACTGTCGCCTCAAACCTCATGTACCTGTAAACCTACAAATATCCAGAGATTTGTACCAATAAACCTACAACCGCTCGTACACACACACACACACACACACACACACACACACACACACACACACACACACACACACACACACACACACACACACACACACACACACACACACACACACACACACACACACACACACACACACACACACACACACACACACACACACACACACACACACACACACACACACACACACACACACACACACACACACACACGTATGCATTACCTTCTCTCCCAGGTCAGAATGGCCCCATTATATAAACAGTAAATACGTTAAGAATGCCCGTTTATCCAGCAGTATCAAAGTCAAGCACTATGTGAAGGAAAAGAAGTAAGTCACGTACAAACCTCAGCATACTGGCAAACCTCTTCCACTGCACACTAGAGTAACAAAGTATATAACCATATTTTAGTGTTTCTCTCCCTGACTCCCCCCTCCCCCCCCCCCCCCCCCCCCTCTCATTATATAGAAAGTAAATAAACGGAGCAGGTAAATTAGTCAATCTCATTAACTCTCTCTCGGACACATTGTTAACGGGGTAAATTAATCAGGCAGCAGGCAGGCAAATATTTGGCTTAAGAGGGGGGGTGACCGGCTTTTAATTGGTCCTTTTCTATCTTGCTCTGGCTTGTATCCATTTGGCCCCATTCAGCCTACTGTTTTAAGACGTTTATCCCCATCCAGGTGTCAATTTGTTCACTGGTGAGCGGTAGCGAGCCAGCATATTTTATATTTGTGTTTGACAGCAGGCTAAATTTGTACATTTTTCGATAGAAAAATTTCTCCGGCGAAGCCGGATTTCTTCATATAATGCTGGCTCGCTATCGCTCGCCAGGAAGAAATCGACACCTAGATGGGGATAAACGTCTTAAAACAGTTGGCTGAATGGGGCCGAATGGATACAAGCCAGAGAAAGAGAGAAAAGGACAGAAATAACAAAAAGCAGGTCACCCCCCTTAACAAGGGCTGCCACACGAGATCTTTCACTGACAATTTTCGGTGACCAAAATTATTTCCGACAAATTTCCTGGAATCTTTTGCATTAGAAACGGAAACTAAACTGAAGGTAGATGAACTTAAGTGAGAGTATTCTTAAAACATTTGAACCCATAGGCAGCCAGATGAGCGTTGCCAATATACGTTGAAGGATAACGTTTTCGTGCAACACCGGTTTAAATTTAGTGTTTGCCCGTAGTCGGCTTGACAGTCTCAATTTAAAATTTCGAGAGGGTTCGGCAATATTTCGTTCTGCTGGATAATGAATAGCTGATTATTGCTTTTCGTGATTGCAATTACGATATAATTATGCAATAGGTACTATTGAAGCATATTCATATATGTTTGTCTGTGTGAGTGAGGGAGACAAAAGGCAGAACTGCCTGTAGCGAATGCCTCCCCAGAGTTGAAAGAGTGACAGGGCCAAAATCAAGGGACGTTCGAGCCAAAATGCCTGGACACACTGAGTTTGAAGCAATTTATGTCATAGGAAGAGGGAAAGACTGGTTCTCGGAGAGTTCCAGAGCTTAGCAGTTGAATAGAAGAAAGACTGAGAATAGCGTTTTACTCTGGGGTTGGAGAGTTGCACAGAATAGGGGTGGGATTGTGTTGCAAGACAGGTACTACGTACCCTACATAGAGGAGGTGGTATACACTGGGAAAGCTCTGAGGACCACTGATTTTTGTAATAGCGATAGAATAGCGAGAGAGATGCAACATTGCGGCGAAGAGAGAGAGAGATTGCAGAGAGTTGGTGAGTGGATGGGAGATAAATGATACGAAAGGCTTTCCTTTCTACTTTGTCTAGGAGTGCGGTGTGAGAGGATCCTCCCCACACATGTGAACAATACTCAATACAAGGACGCACTGTGCCCCTGTACAGAGCAAGAAGCTGCGCATGGGTAAGGAACCCTTTGAATCTGTTGAGCACACCCAGCTTCTGGGAGGCTGCCTTAGCAAGACTGGTAATATGGTCCTTCCAAGTGAGAGCCGAAGAAAAGGAAACACCGAGAATATTGAGAGAAGATGAAGGATTGATTTTTGTATTGTTGAAGAGTAATGGATAGTCCTCTGGAAGTTCCAAACGGGTAGTAAGATGAAGAAATTGGATTTTGGAAGCATTAAAGATGAATAAAAGTTAATAATTCAACATTGAATAACCTAAAAGTGAATAACCAGTCAATGAAAAGCAAAAAAATGAACAACCCGACTGAATAACCCAAAAATGAATTACCCAACAGCGAATAACCTAAAAGTAAATAGTCTAACCAAAAAACTACGAATACACGAACAGTGAATAACTCCACAATGAATAAACCAGCAATAAAAATACCATCAGTGGATATTCAACCGGTGAATGTTCAGAGTGAATAAGACAATAAACAATAACTCAAGAATGAATAACCCAACGGTGAATAACGCCCCCCACCCACCCACCCACCCGGTAAAAGTGTGGCTGATGGGCGTGTGCTGGGTGCCAAAGGAAAAACTGAAATTAAGTTTAATGGTCTGTCGCGAGGATTAATTGTAATTCATTCAGGCATGACGTATGCAAATTGCCACAACAGATAAACACCAAAAAATTCCCAGATCAAATATGTTGTGAAGGTATTTATTGTTATTAACCTGATAAATACACAACAAACAACATACCAGATAAATGATGTTATGGCGGTGTATTATTTACTTGATAAATATACAAAAAAAATACAAGATTAATTATGTGATGACGGTGTTTATTAATATTAACTTGATAAATAAATACAAACAACATCCCAGATCAATTATGTTAGGACGGTGGGGGGGGGGGGGGGGGGGGGGGTGTTACGCTACTCTGTGTTTGGCCGCGACGCTCATATCCGCGTCATTATTGTTTGGAGCCAGTGGTGGGTAGTTCTGGTGAGTTACCCAACCTAGTACACAGGGTCTACTTCATGGGTTTACTTTCCCGAATGATACGTCGCAAATGTCCACCAACTCCAGGTTTCTATTTACTGCTAGGGAAACAGAGGCGTAGGGTGTAAATAGATTGCCCATCCGTCTCCCCCTGTCTGGGAATTGAACCCAGAACCTTTCAATTGTGAGTCAAACGCTCTACCATTGCGCCACAGGTCACCAGAGTAGTATTAAGGGAAGATTTCCACTCGAGGGATTTTTTTCTGGACACCTTTCTCCCTCACGTGAGAAAGCACCTCCATTGCTTTTGAGATTTTAAGACGTTCGCCCCATTAGTTTGGCGATTTTAAGAACTGTCGCCCCATTTCTATAAATTTTAAGACTTTTCGTGCCATTTAGGTGTCTACTTTTTCCTGGCGAGCGATAGCGAGCCTGTATTTTAAGAGGAACCGGCCTTCGGCCGAGACATTTTTCTACCGAAAAATGTACACATTTATCTTGAAAGGGGATCTAGGGGGTGTAATTTTAAGCTTGATGGAAGTCTAGGGAACACACTAAAAACCTCTCCTTAATATTAAGTCATAAGGTGTTAAATCACGAACAATTATAAAGATAAAAAACAAGTATAAAAAACAAAAACAATACGTAGTGATAAACCATTAGAAGTTCCCTTTTGACATTCTATTTTAACAGCCTTAAATGTACACACCACTTTCATCACGAATATATTTCATCACGAATATATTTCATCACGAATATATTTCATCACGAATATATTTCATCACGAATATATTTCATCACGAATATATTTCATCACGAATATATTTCATCACGAATATATTTCATCACGAATATTTCATCACGAATATATTTCATCACGAATATATTTCATCACGAATATATTTCATCACGAATATATTTCATCACGAATATATTTCATCACGAATATATTTCTCTCACAACCAGGCTCACTGTTAATGTTATTTCCTTTCATGAATATTATGTTCATATGACGTGTGTGCTCGTCCGACTGTCCGTTTGGCTCCATGTTCGTCTGTTCGTTATTCACGGTCGTGTTATTCAAGATACTGACAATAATTTTGAAGAGGACTTAAGGGAAGGTATTTACTTTGTTCCCTAGACCTCTATCAAGCTTAAAATTACACCCCCTGGACCCCCTTTCAAGATAAATTTGTACATTTTTCGGTAGAAAAAATTCCCGGCCGAAGGCCGGTTCCTTTTAAAATACAGGCTCGCTATCGCTCGCCAGGAAAATATTGACACCTAAATTGCACGAAGTTCTTAAAACCGACAGAACTAGGGCGAAAGTTCTTAAAATCGACAAACTAAAGGGGACAAGCGTGTTAACATATAAAAAGCAATGGGGCTAAACATGAAAGAGAAAGGGGTCCA
This sequence comes from Paralithodes platypus, assembly GCA_032716605.1. Lineage (NCBI taxonomy): Eukaryota > Metazoa > Arthropoda > Malacostraca > Decapoda > Lithodidae > Paralithodes > Paralithodes platypus. Next base: position 3,951,593 of record CM064540.1, read on the forward strand.
GAAAAAAATCCCTCAAGTGGAAATCTCCCCTCAAGCTGTAATAAAGTCTATATAAAGGTTAACACGTTCACACTGTAAATATCAAGTGATTTACCTTTTATTAATTGCTACGCCTATATATTGTTTATATTGAATCGGTATTTCAATACCTTTAATACCTTTACAGGTTAAAATTATTTTGACATTTTAATACCATTTTCACAATTTCTTCAAGTCAATATGTCTGTGCAGTGTTGGCAGAGCACTGAGGATGGTCATAAGCATTATGAAAAGTTTACTAATTCCCATAGTTTGAAGATGAGGGGAAGTGTGTGTGTGTGTGTGTGTGTGTGTGTGTGTGTGTGTGTGTGTGTGTGTATAATAATAATAATAATAAACGGTTTATTAAAGAATGGCAGCCTCATGAGCTGAAAATACAAATTTTACAATTTAGTGGATGAACATGAGATGTACAGATATGAGGATGGTAAGCTCAGTTTACAAACAAAATAAATAAATACAATAATGATGCATGTGCAGAATACAAATTATCATAAAATAACCATGAGAGTAAGTGATATGTACAGTACATATACACATTTATTTACTTACTCATATACAGAACATACGTATATACACGTACGTGCGCACATACATATACATACACATACACATACACATGTGTGTGTGTGTGTGTGTGTGTGTGTGTGTGTGTGTGTGTGTGTGTGTGTGTGTGTAGGAGGGGGAAGGGATCAAAGCCCTCTCGTATTCCCAAGAATTAACGTTTTTTGGTTGTAAGAAGTAATAGTGAAACTTTACACAGCGAGTTTATAGACTCATTCCAAGAACCTCATTGACCACTTGAGCGCAATGACTCCTTTTGACATTATATTTTGGCTAAAATGACACGATAAAATACAGCTTAAGAAAGACCTATGTTATTCAAAGGTTTAGTGAGACCGTATGTACCCCTTCGAAACCTAGAGGTATATGGTACCACTGGTCGAGTTGTGAATTTCACAAGGAAGGATCTCGCCGACATAATGACTCTTGGGCTCGTTCGACATCAGTATTACTGAATTCAAGAATCGATTGGGTGGGGGGGGGGGGGGGAGACTTAAGAATACTGCAAAGGTCTTCTCTGTAATATACTGGCAGAACATAGGCGAGCAGTGAGGAGTCTATGTGTATCACAAGAGGCAACTCAAACTTAAATGACAACAGTTTTTGTTTTCATTATGGTTCTGGATGCTGATGGATCTATGTCAACCTAGATCATTAATACAAGATGTGAACTACTGAATTTAGTACTTCTAGAATTAAATCTTCTTGACGAATAAATACTCTAAAGGCGAGAGCAAAGTAATGCAGGTTAACTTAAGGGAAACCATCTTTTTGTGCGGTCCGCATTTTGGTAGACGCCTTCCCGGTTCACACTACGTACGGCCCGCATGTCTGTAAGTGACGGCACGAAAAACGGCTAGTGTGAACTAGGCTTTAGAGCAAATAAGTGAGGGCTTACGTGTATGCATATGTGTGTGTATTTGAGCAAGCGAGTGTGTGTTAGCGTGTATATATGTACAGTATGTATGTGCGTGCGTCTGCCAGCGTGTGTATCCGTCCGACTGAGTCTACATAAAGGGGAGATGGTTCACTTTTTGGGCGATTTTTGCATGTATTCATTATTTGTCTAGTTTCCTCCCTAGACCTCCATCAAATTAAAAAAAAAAAACATCCATTAGATCCCCCTTCTAGATAAAGTTGTACATTTTTCGGTAGAAAAATTTCCCGGCCGAAGGCCGGTTCTTCCAACATTACAGGCTCACTATCGTTCGCCAGGGAAAAAATCTACACCTCAATAGCACGAAAGGTCTAAATATTGACGAAGAAATGGGGCGAAAGGTCTTAAAATCGACTAACTATCTTAACACCAGAAAACTAACGAGGCTAAACATGAGGGAGAAAGTGGTCCAGAAAACCGGTCCATCCCCCCTTAAAGCGGGTGGTCCGTATCCTGTTGTTTCGGATCACAGTAAATTAATATCCGGGGCTTCAAGTGAGGACGTAATGAAAACCTAAGAGGATTATAGTGTCCGAACCAGCTGGGGTCACTCAAGCGGTGGTGATGCTGTTGTACTGGAGATGAAGTGTGTGTTGTTGATCTCATACACAGCTAATTATAATTATATACAGCATACTATCGACGCCGATTTACATATTAAGGGAGGATGGGCCGGTTTTCTGGACCACTTTCTCCCTCATGTTTAGCCCCATTAGTTTTCAGATGTTAAGAGGTTTGCCCCATTGGTTAGTCGATTTTAAGACCTTTCGCCCCATTTCTTCGTCAATATTTAGACCTTTCGTGCTATTTAGGTGTCAATTTGTTTCCCTGGCGAACGACAGTCAGCCTGTAATGTTGGAAGAACCGGCCTTCGGCCGGAAAATTTTTCTACCGAAAAATTTACAAATTAATCTACAAGGGGGATCTAATGGATTTTATTTTATTTTTATTTGACGGAGGTCTAGGGAGGAATCTAGAAAAATAATTAATACATGCAAAAATCGCCCAAAAAGTGAACCATCCCCCCTTAAGAGCAATTACACATAGATACATACAAGAGGCACCCACGAGGAAATAGAAAATACACATTAACATAAATAAAGCCACAGACAAACTCACACAAGAAGTATGAAAGGACACACGTACACACACACAATGGAAATAACGTATATGGGTAATATTATACATAGTGTAATTAAAAAAAAAAAAAAAAAAAAATATATATATATATATATAGATACATAAATATATATATAGATACATAAATATATATATATATATATATATATATATATATATATATATATATATAGTGTGTCCGAACCAACTGGGACACTTGGGCTTCGTATGTGTAATGTTGTTCCCGTGAAGGCTTAAGGGGAGATATCCACTCGAGGGATTATTTTCTTGACTCCTTTCTCCCTCATGTTTAGCCCCATTGTGTTTCTAATTTTAAGAAGTTTGCCCCATTATTTTGACGATTTTAAGAACTTTCAACCCATTTCTGTCACTTTTAAGACCTTTCGCGCCATTTAGGTGTCGATATTTTCCTGGCGAGCGACAGCGAGCCTGTAATTTAAGAGTAGTCGGCCTTCGGCCGGGACATTTTTCTACCGAAAAATGTACAAATTTATCTTGAAAGGGGGTCAAGGGGGTGTAATTTTAAGCTTGATGGAAGTCTAGGGAACAAACTGAATACCTCCCCTTAAGTGGAGATGATGTAGGTACTATTGATGTAGGTACTATTGATGTAGGTACTATTGATGTAGGTACTATTGATGTAGGTACTATTGATGTAGGTACTATTGATGTAGGTACTATTGATGTAGGTACTTGATGTAGGTACTATTGATGTAGGTTACTATTGATGTAGGTACTATTGATGTAGGTACTATTGATGTAGGTACTATTGATGTAGGTACTATTGATGTAGGTACTATTGATGTAGGTACTATTGATGTAGGTACTATTGATGTAGGTACTATTGATGTAGGTACTATTGATGTAGGTACTATTGATGTAGGTACTATTGATGTAGGTACTATTGATGTAGGTACTATTGATGTAGGTACTATTGATGTAGGTACTATGATGTAGGTACTATTGATGTAGGTACTATTGATGTAGGTACTATTGATGTAGGTACTATTGATGTAGGTACTATTGATGTAGGTACTATTGATGTAGGTACTATTGATCGTATATATAATGAATCATATAGGTTAAGGTGTGTACACTTACAACACTTACACACAGACACACGCAATCAAAAACACTGAAGCACCCAAAAGGAAAAAAAAAACAAAAAAACCCAGATGATACAAAATACGCATTAACATACAGACACTCTTAAGGGGAGGTATTTAGTTTGTTCCCTAGACCTCCATCAAACTTAAAATTACACCCCCTTGAGTCCCTTTCAAGATAAATTTGTACATTTTTCGGTAGAAAAATGTCCCGGCCGAAGGCCGGTTCCTCTTAAATTACAGGCTCGCTATCGCTCGCCAGGATAAAATCGACACCTGAATTGCACGAAAGGTCTTAATATGGGGTGAACGTTCTTAAAATCGCTAAACTAATCGGGCAAACGTTTTATAATATCAAAAGCAATGGGGCTAAACATGAGGGAGAAAGGGGTCAAGAAAAAAAATCCCTCAAGTGGAAATCTCCCCTTAACCCCTTCTGTACCAGCGACGTCATTTATATGTCATTATAGCTATATTTAGACAATTGTGTGTACAGGTGTGCTTGATGGAGGTCTGGGGAGAAAACGGAAAAAACAAAATCAGAATGATAATAAAATACAATAGATATATGAGCGAATAAATACACCCATAAATACACCCATAAATACACCCACAAATACACCCATAAATACACCCATAAATACACCCATCAATACACCCATCAATACACCCATCAATACACCCATAAATACACCCATCAATACACCCATCAATACACCCATCAATACACCCATCAATACACCCATAAATACACCCATCAATACACCCATAAATACACCCATAAATACACCCATAAATACACCCATAAATACACCCACAAATACACCCATAAATACACCCACAAATACACCCACAAATACACCCACAAATACACCCATAATACACCCATAATACACCCATAATACACCCATAATACACCCATAATACACCCATAATACACCCATAAATACACCCATAAATACACCCATCAATACACCCATCAATACACCCATCAATACACCCATAAATACACCCATCAATACACCCATCAATACACCCATCAATACACCCATCAATACACCCATCAATACACCCATCAATACACCCATAAATACACCCATAAATACACCCATAAATACACCCATAAATACACCCACAAATACACCCACAAATACACCCATAAATACACCCATAAATACACCCATAAATACACCCATAAATACACCCACAAATACACCCACAAATACACCCACAAATACACCCACAAATACACCCACAAATACACCCATAAATACACCCATAAATACACCCATAAATACACCCATAAATACACCCATAAATACACCCATAAATACACCCATAAATACACCCATACCCCTCTCCTGTAGTGATCATCGGGGGCTGTTCGAGTATTCATAACCACGTATGTACAGTCGCGCTAATAAGTCATGACCCAGCTGTCATTACGTTTGGCTTGCTCTGTGCTGTCTTAATGTCGGTCAGATGTTGAATAGGGTGGGTAAGTGTAGGACTCATGTTTGTATATTTCACTCGATATGAAGAAATGAAGCTTAGATATTGCTGATACCAATTATTGATCAAAACATACTTGGTGCCGAGACGTCACTTATTAGCGCGACTGTACACAATAGTAATAACAGATCTAACAGGATTAATGTAATATATTGTTGCCCAAACCAGATGAGACCCTGAGGCGGCGTATGTTTTGATGAGGACTTAGGGGAGGTTTCCACTTGAGGGATTTTTTTTTCGAACTTCCTTCTCCCTCATGTTTAGCCCCATTGCTTTTGAGATTTTAAGACGTTTGCCCTATTAGTTTGACGATTTTAATAACTTTCGCCCCATTTCTGTCAATTTTAAGACCTTTAGTGCCATTTAGGTGTCGATTTTTTCCTGGCGAGCGAAAGCGAGCCTGTAACTTAAGAGGAATCGGCCTTCGGCCGGGACATTTTCTACCGAAAAATGTACAAATTTATCTTGAAAGGGGGTCTAGGGAATGTAATTTTAAGCTTGATGGAGGTCTAAGACACACACTAGAAACCTCCCCTTAAAGGGGAGATGGGTTGTATTTATTTGTTCCTTGATAGCCTATATATATTTTTATTTTGTCACTATGAATGATTGTAAAATTGTTCGCTTCGCCTAACACCAAGGAGCTAATCTTGCATGGATCTACTTCGGACACTTACATTTTTCGGTAGACAAATTAATTCCATAATTATTTCCTTTTCGATATGTTAAAATTGCCAACAAATTGTTCACACACCCACCAACCCACCCACCCACTATATATACATAGTGTCTATATTAATCTAGCCATTTAACGGTATATTGGTATATTCTTTCAATACCCTTTGTAAACCCTTACATGTTTACAGCATATTGCAGACTCAATCAATACAGTCTGTACCAGTATTGGTCTAGAAGTGTGGTGTGTAGTATTAAGGAAACAGCATGGCACTGGATGTGGCATTGTGTGGCATCTATAGGAATTTATGGTGGTGATAGCCAGCCTTTTCCGATGCCAGCTGTTGTTTCTTCCAAGATTAATTTTCCAATAGGCATAGAAGCCACAGGATGTCTGGTAACTTTACAATAACTCAAACCATATACACACACACACACACACACTAATAATAATAATAAAACTAATAATAATATTAATAATAATAATACAAATTTTATTATTATTATTATTATTATTATATATATATATTATTGTAAGTAGCAAATGGAAGGAATGTGTAAGAGAGTATGGGTCTGTGGGTTCAAGGATTGTGTGGGTGAGAATGAAAGTAGGAATACAAACGTGGGTGATTGTATGCGTGTATGCCCCGACAGAGGATATACTTGAAAGAAAGAAAGAGGAGTTCTGGATGAATGTGGAGGCGTGCCTGGAGAAGTTTGACAAGAACGAAAGAATATTTCTGATTGGGGATATGAATGGTAAGGTGGGTGATAGGAAAGTTGAGGGAGTGGTGGGAGGGTGGGGGGTACCATCAGAGGTGAATGGGAATGGTAGTGCACTTGTGGACGTATGTGTGGGAAGGAGGCTGTGGATAGCCAACACCTTCTTCCGACACAGAATGATCCACAGGTACACGTGGAAACGGATGTTGACGATGAAAGATAAGACAGTGGTGGAACGAAAGTCATTGATTGATTATGTATGTGGATGAACGAATGAAGAAATCTGTGATGGATGCTAGGGTGTATAGGGGTATTGGAGGGGGTCTGTCTGATCATTATGTAGTGGTAGCTAAGGTTAGGATACAAAAGAAGTGGGTGAGGAGAGCGGGAGGGAGGCGAGAGGAGGGTGGAATGGTGAGGAGGGTGGAGAGGTTGCAGGAGGAGGAAGTCAGGGAGGAGTACAGGAGAGCAGTGGAAAGACGACTAGGTGGGTTCAACCTGGAAGTTATGGAGGAAGTGGAGGAGATGAGCAAGGTGTTTAAGGATGAGATCTGTGCAGCATGTGAGGAGGTGTGTGGAGTGAGGAGAAGAGGGAGGGGAGTGAAAGGTACAGCATGGTGGACAGAAGAGGTAAGAATAGCTGTGGAAGAAAAGAAGAAAGCATATAGAGTGTGGTTGGGTAGTAGAGGGAATGAAGATTCCGAGAGACAGAAACGAGCGAGGTACGTGGAGAGTAAGAGGGTGGTGAAGAGAGTAGTGAAGGAAAGTAAGAGAAGAGTAGATGAGGAATTTGGAAGGAATCTGAGTGTAAAATGGAGGGAGAGTAAGAAACTGTTCTGGAAAGAAGTCAAGAAAGTTAGGGAAGGTAGCAAGGGAAACAGTAAGGGTGTGAAAGATAAGAATGGGAGAATGCTAGCCGAGAAGCAAGAGAGAGTCGAAAGATGGAGGGAGTACTTCAGTGAGTTGCTAAATGAAAGGAATGAAGAGCCAGCAAACATAGCTGGATATGGTATGGGAGGGAGAAGAAGAGAGAAGTAGTGGAGGAGGAGGTGGGGATCAGGAGGTCAGAAGTGTGGAAGCCATGAAAAGAGTGAAGTTGGGGAAAGCACCAGGAACAGATGGAGTGTGTGGGGAAATGTTGAGGTATGGCGGTGAGATAGTGATAGAATGGGTATGGAAAATGTGCAAACTAGCATGGGAGAAGGGGAGTGCACCCGATGACTGGAAGACTGGCATAATAGTCCCCCTATATAAGGGCAAAGGGGAAAGAGGAGTGTGTGGTAACCACCGAGGAATATGTCTTCTAAGCGTAGTAGGGAAGGTATACAGTAGGGTAGTGATTGAGAGAGTGAGAGTGAGAACGGAGAAATGGATAGGCGACGAGCAGGGAGGTTTTAGGAAGGGAAGAGGATGTGTAGATCAGATTTTTACCCTGAATTGTGTTGTGGAGAAGTATCTGGAGAAGAAACAAAAGGTGTATGTTGCCTTTATGGACTTGGAGAAGGCCTATGACAGAGTGGATAGAGAAGGTTTGTGGAAAGTACTTAGAATATACGGAGTAGAGGGCAAGTTGCTGAAAGCAGTGAAGAGCATGTATGAGGGGTGCAAAGGCGGCAGTACGTGTGGAGAGTGAGCAGAGCGAGTTCTTTGACCTGAATGTTGGTTTGAAACAGGGGTGTGTGATGTCCCCGTGGTTGTTTACTGTATATATGGATGGAGTCATGAAAGAAATACTATCAAGAGCAGTGAATGTTGGTGTATCGCTGAAAAGGGAGGGAATTGAGTGGAAGCTACCTATACTGCTGTTTGCGGATGATACAGTTCTGATGAGTGATAATGAATGGGAGTTGCAGGGTCTGGTAAATGAGTTTGGAACAGTGTGCGAAAAACGGAATTTGAAGGTAAATACGGGGAAGAGCAAGGTTATGGTCTTCGAAAGGGGTGAAGTCACAGAGTGTGAGGTGAAGCTGAACGGTCAGGCTATGGAGATCGTCAACTCTTTTAAGTATCTGGGCAGTGTGTTGAGTAAAGATGGGACTATGGATGAAGAGGTGCGGGAGAGGGTACAACAGGGGAAGAGGGTTGTAGGAACGCTAAAAGCAGTAACAAGAAATAGGGTGGTCAGTATGGAAGTGAAGAAGTCCTTGCATGACAGTGTGGTAATCCCGACACTGACTTACGGAAGCGAAGCATGGACGTTGGTTGAGAGACTCAGACCAAGAGTGAGAGCAGTGGAAATGAATTACTTAAGGAGTGCGTGCGGAGTTACATGGAGGGATAGACAGACTAATGAGGAAGTAAGAAGGAGGTGTGGTGTGGAGGTAGATGTGCTGGAAAGTGTGAAAAGGAACAACTTGAGATGGTTCGGCCATATGGAACGTATGGAAAGCGAGAGAATGACTAAGAGGGTGTACGAGAGCGAGGTGGAGGGACAGAGGGGGAGAGGTAGACCGAATATGAGGTGGAAGGATGGAGTGAGGAACTACATGAACGAAGGCGGTGCTGGTTGGGGGGAGAGGCGTCGACTGACTGGGGACAGAGGTGCATGGGGGCGGTTCGTTCGTGGCCACCCCTTCGGGGATCACGGCGTCAGGCAATAGATAGATAGATAGATTATATACACACGTTTCTATTTAACCATCTTAAAACAAATACATGCACACATTCAGACACTATCTTCAGCCCACCAACAAGCACATTATACAAACATACCCAGGCACTCACACACACGCGCACATACAAACGCACAGTATGTTAATTTTAAAACGCACACCTCTCACTTAAGGGGAGATATCCACTTGGAGGATTTTTTTCTGAACCTCTTTCTCCCTCATGTTTAGCCCCATTGCTTTTGATATTATAAAACTTTTGCCCCATTAGTTTAGCGATTTTAAGAACTTTCACCCCATATTAAGACCTTTCGTGCAATGCAGGTGTCGATTTTATCCTGGCGAGCGATAGCGAGCCTGTAATTTAAGAGGAACCGGCCTTCGGCCGGGAAATTTTTCTACCGAAAAATGTACAAATTTATCTTGAAAGGGACTCAAGGGGGTGTAATTTTAAGATTGATGGAGGTCTAGGGAACAAACTAAATACCTCCCCTTACACATGTAAATACTGTACACACTCTAAATGCAATACTCACACAGAAAACACATGTGCACATTTTCTTATGTTCTTATGTGTCCATCTGGGCACACATACATATCCACACACACACACACACACACATTCACACCATTGCAAATACACATACATACATTCTCACTCACATACACACACACACACACTCACACCTATGCACAGAGAGAGAGAGAGAGAGTCACATAGAAAGCACATATGCTTTTTCATACACATACACACACACACTCGCACTCACACTTACACACACACACCCACACACACGTAAACCAGCTCATAATAAACAACTCGGCCGACTGTCTGCCCATGATATATCCTGATGCAGTAGCCGTGGCCATTACTCACTCTCATGTACAAATGTTCACACTACTTCCTCATGTAATACTGGATAAATAGTATGCAGAGAAATTAACTTAAGGGGAGGAACACCGTTTTTCTGGACCCCCTTCTCCCTAATGTTTAGCCCCACTACTTTTGAGATTATAAGACGTTCGGCCCATTCATTTGGCGATTTTAACACCTTTTGCCCAATTTCGTTGTCAATTTTAAGACCTTTCGTGCCATTTAGGCGTCTATTATTTTCTGGTGAGCGATAGCGAGCCTGCAATTTTAAGAGGAACCGGCCTTCGGCCGGGTAATGTTTCTACCGAAAAATTTACAAATTTATCTTGAAGACGGGTTTAGGGGGTGTTCTTCTAAGCTTGATGGATGTCTAGGGAGGAAACTAACAAAATATATGAATAAATGAAATAATAGACCAAACAAGCGGTCTGCCTCCCCTTAAGCATTGACCTTTGATATAAGTTTTATTTAATGTTTCTCTTCCCCTTGTATACGCATGGCAGGTATTGCGGTAAACTTTAATGAGCGTTTGTCAGTCAGTTAATTAAGATACACAATGTGTAATAATCAAATTCTGATCTTTCCTCCTCACATTTGAACCTTGGCAAATGATATATGGTTATTGTTCAAATTAATAGCACCCGGGGAGTGCTACAGATGGTTGTTAAGGACAACTGTAACTCCTGTTTTACCACCTGGCCTCCTTTGCTGATCCTTTCCGTGCAGTACCAAAATAGAGGGCAACCCCAGTTTGCCCTCCAAAACACCTTTCCCGCTCTTTCAACGCCTATCTCAAACACCTATCATACTACACTACCTTTATCAAACACCTATCATACTACACTACCTTTATCAAAATCGATATGACTGATCAACAACCCGCTTCGAAGTCCTTTTTTTTGGGTATCAGGACATCTCAACACCGTGCCATCTCACCACACAAACAAGACGAGTCACCTCAACACCATGCCATCTCATGAACAGACCTATTCTTCACCAGTCGGTTTCATCACCATACCAGCTCAATACCAAGCCAATTCATCTCAAGGCATCTCAATACCACACGTTGCCACACCTACTGTCCTGTACCGCTAGCGGTCACGGGTACCCTCCCTCTCTCTCTCTCTCTCTCTCTCTCTCTCTCTCTCATCTATGCAGTAAAGATAGGGATAAATATTGCTCTCTACCCACTACAGGGAAAAGTTTTCGTTTATTTTGACACACATAGGACTACACGTATTATATATACACTATAAATTATATATATATATATATATATATATATATATATATATATATATATATATATATATATATATATATATATATATATATATATATATATATATATATTGCAGTACCGGTAATGTGTGTTTTATATTTCAAATATATTTAGACGGCTTTGTACTGCTTAGGAAGGGTCATGTTAGCTAAGGTTCATTGAGATGGTTTGTAGCACTATAACTGATAGACGTCCTTCATAATTTGAATAAGATCGCATAATAGTTAGTAAAATAAAATAATGCGATCAAACTATATTCATTCGGTTCCGTATATTAAATAATTTAAGATATGATAGGGGTTTACGGTCTATTCGCCCTCAAGTCTGTTCGCCCACACTAGGAATTTGTTAGCCCAAACAATGAAGTTCGTTCATCCACACCTTGAAGTCTTTTCGCCCACACTTTGAAGTTTGTTAGCCTCCCACACTCTAAACAGGCTTCTAAAGGATGCAAATTATGTGTATTATGTTGTCCATTCATAATACAATAATGCTATGAGTAATTTGTGTTCTCTCATTTCCGGACTTAACTTAGTTTAAATATCTTCAGATTAATTGGTTAACTTTTCATCATATTCATATTACTAACTCTGTGTAATGTTGAGGCTAAGCATTTTGTTTTAATCCACATTGTCTGACCCATTCAGTATATATAAGACTTCCATATGAGAGACCGAGACCCGAGACCCGAGACCGAGACCGAGACCGAGACCGAGAGCGAGAGAGAGAGAGAGAGAGAGTATATATAGCTAATATTCAAGGAGCAAATCATAGACAATATATAACAATACTAGTGAAGCATTGTACAACTAGGACTGTCCTGTGTTTTAGTGTGTGAGGAGACTAATGACGTGACCGATTAGAAGGATTAGAGTAGGAGGAGAAGGTATAATAATTATATAGGATTAACTGGGTTACCTTTCCCCGGCCACTTTTCTGGGCAACTATATTCTGGAATATCTAATGTTAATTTTGGAAGCTTCTAAATATATGTTATTATTAGAATGTAGATCATGGTCATTATATCATTCAAACTCAGTATAGTTGTCAATTATATACATAATAGCGCCTCATAGTGCTGCCACAAACATGACTGTCGATCGAAAATTTCCGGAAATAGCCTGTACCTGTGCACTGATTCCTGTATACATTTTATGTCAAATACTCTAACCTCAAAAGTCCTACATAATTATTATCAATCGTAATTTATTGAAATACTATCAAGAACATTGCTTATTCTATTTTTTATATTAGAATGCTCAGTAATCTTTCAATGTATGCATTTTAATTATCACGGTCATTTTCGTTATGTGTTTACCAGTTGACAACATACACATACATACATAAAATTTTAAGACCGAGTGTTCCACACATAAGTTCAGTTTCAGTCTCTTGTCCTAATGGCGGCGTTCCAGGCAACCCTGTTAAGGGCTGCTTCACTGGTCAGGTTCTTGGATTTGAGATCGGCACGTATAGTCCGATCCCAGGTCTTCCTCGGTCCACCCCTTGGTGCAGCTCCCTCCACAATCACAGACCTGCTTTTTTTTCACCCAATTTTGTTCATCCATTCTCTCCACATGTCCATACCATCCCAGTCTACTTGTATGAATCACATCGCTAATACTCTTTATACCTAAACGTCTCCTCAGCTCAACATTTGTTATTCTATCCTGTAGCCTGGCCCCACACATCCATCTCACCATTCTCATCTCATTACGCTCCATTCTGTTGACATCCTCTACTTTAACGGCCCATGTTTCTGAGGCATACGTCATTGCACTTTTAACACATGAGGCATACACCTTTTCCTTCAGGGGAGAGGCATTCTTTTCATGGTCAGGATTGGCATCAGTTCTCTGAACTTCCCCCAGCCACACCTAATTCTAGCAACAGTGGCAGCCTCGGCCCCACCACCGGCAGAGATGGCATCTCCTAGGTAACAAAACTTGTTCACCAGCTTCAAAGACTCATTTCCAAAATTCACAGCCACAGGATCATCACTTAACACAAGCTCGCCTTTGCACACTACGCACTCAAATTTTTCTATTTTTGACTTATCCTTCGGCAGGGGTCCTTTATTCTACTACAGTTCTTACTCCCATGGTGTACCCAACATAGACAGATGCTACTTTGAATTGAGTTAGCGCCCACTCCCTTTCCACACACTGCACATGGGTATGCACCGCTCTTTTCCACATTGCCTCGTCTCAATCTACAATGCATAACCTTGGTTTTGTTAATATTGACTCTTAAACCCTTGCTCGCCAAAGTTTGTGAAATGTTTCACTCTTCTATCAGTATTACAACAATCAGTGTTCTTCAGAGAACTTTCAGTGCATACCCACTCTCCTGCAGCGAGTGTGAGGCACCCGCCTTTCAACACAGTCCCACTCCTATTCTGTCCAGCTCTCCAACCCATGACTTAGCAAATTTTCTCGGTCTTTCTTCTGCTCAACAAACTCTCTCCCTTAATTAATCTTTCCTTCATACTATGACTGAGACTGCTTTATATTCCGTGTGTCCAGGCATTATGACCCCAACGACCATTGAGTTTGGCTCTCTGTCACTCTTTTGGCTTTGGGGGAGACACTCGTTACAGTCACCCTGTCGTTTGTCTCCTCCATACACACATAAGACAAAATACTTATTGAAACGTTGTGCTGTCTTTCAAGTGTTATTGATTTGTAGTACGAAAGAAAAAAATCGTGATAGGTTGTCCTGTCATATAATTATTTCATATGAATTGTTGTATATCATAAATGTCGTGTTTCTAATATCGGTATATGTATTGTAGATGTATACTTTCCAACCAATTTTTGTGTTATTTACAGTCAACTTCAAATCGCTTAATAATCAGAGAAGTTTGAAGTTCGAGTTAGATGCACTGTATAAGAATGTGTACATTACAGTCATAACTTGTAAGGAAACAAGGCAATCTAGTAAATGCTAGTAAATGGTGTTCAATTTTGGTGTCCTTATCACAGAATGGACAGATTCATTGGAGAGCGTACAACGTAGAATGGCAAAACTTATCCATAATATTAGAAATCATCCGTATGAAGAAAGGTTGAAGAAATTAGGCTTACATTCGTTAGAGAGACGCAGAGTTAGAGGGGATATGATAGGTGTTCAAGGGGGTTAGTGGGATTAATAAAGGAGACATGACAAATGTACTAAAGCTTAGTGATAGCGAACAAACTCGAACTAATGGTTTCAAATTAGATGCATTTCGTTTCAGAAAAGATATAGGCAAATATTGGTTTGGTAACAGAGTTGTAGATGGGTGGAATAGGCTACCGAGTGACATGGTAGGATCGAGAACGATAGGGAGCTTTAAGATAAAATTAGATAGGCATATGGATAAGATGGGTTGGGTATGAGGGGGATCTGCCGGTTGTAGATCCCCGTAATCTTGTTACGTTTTTGTGGGGTCGATCCCCACCACCACCACCACCACCACCACAATAACTACCACAACCACCACCACAATAACAACCACAACCACCACAATAACTACCACAACCACCACAATAACTACCACCACCACCACCACCACCACCACCACAATAACTACCACAACCACCACCACAATAACTACCACAACCACCACCACCACAATAACTACCACAACCAGGCACCATACCCACACCACACACCATTAAATAAAGTCGTCTATTAGTAGCCAGAATAAACTGTCAAAACTGGTCATAATCCTCTCAATGGGTTATTAAAGATAGTTATTATGTATTTCCTTCCTAGACGTCCTTACTAAACTGCATAAAATCGTCTAATAATAGCCAGAACATAATGAAGGAACGCGTCATAGTATCCTGAAGGGGTTACTTATATCACCCATATTTCTCACCTTATTTCAGCCTATTTCCTTCCCATTCTCCTCTCAGCCCGTCCGCTATTCGTCAAATACCACCTCCAGTCTCTTACCGCACTTCTGGCACTCGAATATCGCGCACACATAACAAAAAATAACTACGGGAGGAGCAAAGCGTCTTTACCGAGTGTCACCGTCTCTGGGAATCAAGCGAGAGTCTATAGTCCTCCACCTGGACACTTATACACAATAAAATAAATATCCGGCTTAAAAATCAACTAAACAATACAAACGTTAACTCAATATCATAATGTTGTTTATGGGAAGTGAAAGTAATTATAAGGACCACCTAGAGTTAAATATGGAAGGTAATTTGACATCCCTGTCCCGGTGGGTTCCCGGATGTCACGCGTTTCCCGCCAAGACCTTGGAATGCTGGGTAGCTCTCGTTTTCTATGAAAATGTATAATTTTGCTTGATCTGAATATAGGATTATACTGTATCATGTACACTAGCGCGGTTATATATAGTATACCGATGTGTATATACAGTATATATATATATATATATATATATATATATATATATATATATATATATATATATATATATATATATATATATACAGTATACTGTATATATATATATATATATATATAGGCATATGGACGAGATGGGTTGGGTATGAGGGGGATCTGCAGGGTGTGGGCCAATCGGCGCTTAGCAGACCCCAGTAATCATGTGTTAATCTCTGACCGTTTTGGTGGAGTCCGTACTCAAGGTATTATTGAGTCAATTGGGCCTATAATTGGGCATTGTAATTGGGGTTGGGCGTGACAGGGATCTGCCTTGTGTGGGCCGATCGGCTTTTTGCAGACTCCCATTTTCTTATGTTCTTATATTAGCAACAGGAAATTAATAATATACAACAATTCATATGAAATATACGACAGGACAACCTAGCATTATTGTTTGTGTTCATACTACAGATCTAAAAGCTTTAGAAGACAGCAAAATGTTTCAATAAGTATTTTGTTGTCTTATGTGTGTATGAAGGAGATAAACGGCAGGCTGAGTGTAACGAGTGTGTCACCCAAAGCCAAAAGAGTGACAGGGAGCCAAATTCAAGGGACGTTTCGGTCAAAATGCCTGGACACAAAGAATATATAGCAGTCTAAGTCATATGATGAAGGAAAGATTAATTAAGAGATAGAGTTTGTTGAGTAGAAGAAAGACCGAGAACACTGAAGGTTGTAATACTGATAGAAGAGTGAAATATTTCAGTCTTTGCTTGTCAACTGGTCAACACAGAACGAAAAGGAACTTGATAACTAAAATGCATAAATGGAAAGATTATAGAGCATTCAAATAAAAAAATAAAAAAAAAAAAAAAAAAAAAAAAAAAAAAAAAAAAAAAAAAAAAAAAAAGCATAGTGTTCTTGTTAGCATTTCAATAAATTCTATCTATCTATTGCCTGACGCCGCGATCCCCGAAGGGGTGGCCACGAACGAACCGCCCCCATGCACCTCTTAGTATATGGTGTTATGTAATTTCGTGGAAATTTCATATAGATTTTTGCCAATGTGTTTTTTTTAATGATTATGACCCATTATCTACAAAAATCGTGTTTGGCATTTTTTTGGATGCCATCTTGGAATAATGGCAGCCATCTTGAATTTTCGGCATAAAATATGGATATTTTGCCCATCTGTGCAAATTCTAAGCCCTTTATACATTATATTTTGTTTAATTATTAACACAAATGATGACTAAGATGTTTGTATCATGAAATAAAGTCATGGCATTCAATATTTTGAATGACAGGACATATACAGACCTCTAAATCCAAGATGGCGGCTAATTTTACGATAATTTGTTAATTTGCTGATGCGTGATTTTGACTCAAAATGCCAGAAGTACCCAATGTTTAGGTGGGTCCGGATGTATATGCAGCAAGTTGAGAATCTCTTGCGGTTCCAAAGGAGCACACGACGTGGCATGTGGGACGTCCAATTGGGATCACTGGAAAATATGTGTGTTTGGTTTTTCGCATACAATAGAATGGACTATGCGATGCACATTCCTGAATATATTGCCCGTATGTACAGCCTAAAGGATACTCACCCTGACATCTGGGAAGAGTTTGTGAATGGCGGCTTTGTGGTCCAAAAGAGTGGAGTGAATTTCACAGCCATCGGAGTTGACCAGGCCCAAGAGCATGTTAACAAAACACACAAAGCAGATGGAGGAATCGACGGGATCACCACCAGTCCAGAAACCCTGCTCAAGTATTGCCTGAGTACAACTGAGCTTTCACGTTTGTCCAAGGAAACTGAAGAAATGCTTGGTTTGGCATCTGATGTTCCAACTCGGCACCATGATCTGTCACAGAGAAAACTTCAGCAGCAGGAGAAACAAGTACACTGCCTGAAGGAAGTTCTGCGCAAATCAAATCCTTTTAAGGTAGGAGAAACAAGTTATGGCACAGAACATAAGCTTGTACACCTCACTAAAAACATCATCATCAAGGAAGATGTGCAGGAAAATATTCTTGGCACGGTGGAACGTGGTTCATCTGCATATCAGAAGTTTGTGGACGAACGAATTTGCGGTGATCAGAACCTCTGGGGAAAGATGACGAAAGTGAAACATCTAGGCTGGAACGACAACAACAAATCCACTCGCACAAAGATTGGAGGAGAACAAGTTACTTTGAAAGCTTCAAACTCGTTGATGTCAAGGCTTCTGATCCTGACCCGATCATCCAGAGATGTTGACTTGAAGGAAGCCCCCAGCCCATACGA
>CM064540.1:3969787-4086338 GCA_032716605.1 Paralithodes platypus
GGGCTGGTGTAGCTCCTCCCGAGCGTGCGGCTCGGCCAATTACAGCACAGCAGCCCATTATGCCAGACGAAGTCATGTTCATTCTATCTAAAACACACGGAAAGGCGCCTGGTGCCACAGGTATTAATCATCACCTTGTAAAACGCCTACCTATTACTTTCATAACAACACTCACTCGCCTCTACAACGCCATCCTGGCATCAGGCTACTTTTCCGTGTGCTTCAAGACAGCGACCATTATCCTCATCCCCAAGAAAAACAAAGACAATGCTGATCCACTAAACTACAGACCCATTAGTCTACTTGAGACTCTTGGGAAGACTCTAGAACGTATCATAAACCACCGACTCAGACTATTTCTCGAAGACGAACGACTCCTCGCACACATGCAATATTGTTTTAGAAAAGATAGATCGACACAGGAAGCACTAAACATTATTACGAACTACATTCAAATAAATAAACAAAACAGGCGGAAAAACAAGACAGCTTTAATTATCAAGGACATAAAACGAGCTTTTGACACTGTGGCACGAAGGCTTGAAGAACAAAATCTGCGAAAAATTTCAACTTCCCATTAATAACTCAGAAACTTCTTTGCAATTTTTTTGGATAATAGAACAGCCAAAATTAAAATGTCTAATCTTTATTCAGATTTATTTGCACTCAACGCAGGCGTACCTCAAGGCTCAGTCCTCGCTCCTACCCTCTACATCCTATACACAAATTACTTTCCCAACCCGATTTACAATGACTCTCTCACAGTAATGTACGCAGACAACGTGACTCAATTAATAAGAGCAGACAGGCTAGACACATTGACAAACAGAGCTCAAAGAGAACTTGACAAAGTAGCACAATGGGAAAAAAAATTGCGGATTCAGGCTCATCCTCAAAAATCCTAAATTACCTACTTTACCAAAGGACATCCCCGTCCAAGACCCCTATTCCTAAACTCCCGAGCACCTTTCCCTAACCGCACACAAATAAATGTCTCTCTCACTAACAAAGTACTCGGCCTCACATTTGACAAATTCCTCCGATTCCATCATCATGCTAAAACTTCCACTGCCATCGCATCAAAATCCCTCCAAACCATCTTTAGATTCCGAAATGCATCAATTAAAACCAAGCTTCACTTATATAAAGCACTAATAAGACCTCTTTTGTGCTACGTCCCACTCAGCATCTCTCTTTCGGCCCCTACAAACCAACTAAAATACCAAATAATTCAAAATACAGCGCTGAGATGGATTTTCGGGACTGAGTGGTTTGAATTCCAGACGGCACAACATCTTCACGATCTAGCCCGCATCCCCCCTCTTAATACATATTGGAATCATTTAGCAGAATAACAACTTATTAAACTAGAGACCTATCACGATACCTTCACCCAAATGTTCAATATAATTTTAACCCCCCCCCCTTGTCAACCTCCTTCACCCTGACAACAGAGAGGCACCCATTCCTAGATTCACTTACAATAATTAAATATATAACTTCACAGACCCACCCAAAAATGTCGCATATTACCACCAATCCTTAGCCAACTATAACTAAATTACAAGACAACACCCATTTAACGTCAACTTCAAAATAAATAACAGTACAGCCACCTTACAAGTTCTGCCATTGACAGCTGTTTCCCCAGCATTACCCATTTTTTTTTACTCTATGCCACCCAAATAGAAGGGGGGGGGGGGGCCTTCTATACCATTTTCGTATTATTACCACCCTAAATTATTAAAACCAAAATTCTCCAGTAGACTTCCTCCTGCCCATAAGCAAGCACTTTCGATTTTATACCATCCAAAATTATTTTGCTCTCACCATCCCCAGCCCCCTTCTTGGCAAGCCATACTGAATCTCAGTAAAGTAACTGCTCTAACTAAAACAACTCAACCCCAACCCAATTACTCAACTCACGCACGTTGGGTCAAGCCCCGACACCCTATTTCTCTCACTATTACCACTGTCTCTCCTACTTAACCAATACAAACTTCCCTTCTTTCAACTTCACCCACCTTCTCTATATTCATTCATTCATTCCACAGCACTCACTCAGCCACGGGCACCTGCCTGGATCACACTGGCGAGCTCTTAGCAGACACACCCCCTTTGCTCACCTTGGCACCCATGGGGAGATAATAAGCCTGTTCCTGTCCTCCAGCAACCGAGTGCTACTGAACACAAGACGAGCAGGGACCTAGTACATCGCCCACCCTTGGCACAGATACACTTCCAATAACCTGATGCCTGCCGACACATCGCTAGCCTTCACACAATAAGCCAAGCGATTCAAGATGGTCAACTTGTGGTAGATGGTACGGTACTGAGAAGATGGAGATGGTGTATTGGCCCGCTTTGAAGTGGTGAAGCAAAAACAAGAGAGCTTCAGGAATATGTTTAAAGGACCCTTAAGGGCCCGACCAGACTTACCAAAAGGTTCAGTGCTAGACTGAGCCAGTGTGTTCCAACGATAAAATCTATGTGTTCTTATAGAACAGCAAAAGAGAAACAGATTAGACAAATGATGGAATAAAGAGATGATGTGTTGAGAGATATAGCCGTTATTGCTAGTAGAGGCACTCAACCAGTTAGCTAGCACTAGTACAGGATCTTATACGATATTAAGGACAAGAGACTGAAACTGCACTTACTGTATGTGTGGAACACTCAGTCTTAAAATTGTATGTATGTATGTATGTATGTATAAGTATATGTTCAATATTAAGTGAGAGTTCTTCGGGATAAAGCTATAAGGGGAAATAATTTATAAAGCCCATGTAAGAGATATAACTACGTTTACCTGAACAGTCTTCCAGGGTTTAACATCTGCACAATAGGTTAGACCTACTATGGGTTTCAGAGGCCGTGTGGCATCGTTTTTTCGGGAATAACTTATTAACAAAGAGTTGGATCAGTATGATATTTTGACACAACTGTTTTCACACCGTCCCCTAATTTTTGTCATTATAGTGCATTACCAAAAGTGTAGAAATAAGCCACTTGTCCCTGTGTCATAAGGTTAAAGTCGCACATTAATGACTAAGAAACGGACAAGGCTACCGTGGCTACCCTGTGAGAACCACCAAACCATTATTGCTCCTCCACCAAACACCATAGTTATGAGCCACCACCCAACCCTATTAACGCCTTTAAATTCAAGTAATCTGTCAAGATCAGGTATAAATATACAACAATACATACTGTTTGTATATTTATACTTGATATTGACAGATAACTTGAATTTAAAGGCGATAATAGGGTTGGGTGGTGGCTGATAAGTACCATGTATGATGGAGGAGCAATAATGGTTTGGTGGTTCTCACAGGTAAGCCACGGTAGTAATTAAAAACAAAAACATAAAAATTATATATATACTGTATATACTGTATATATATATATATATATATAATATATATATATATATATATAATATATATATATATATTTGTCAAGTAAAAAAAAAAGGACCAAAGTTAGGTGCAGTTGCCCACATAGCCTACCCGGTACGTTCTATCCCTCGTCGTAATCGTATGTATGAATGTAAAATTAGTATGAATGAATGGCGAGTATGATTTCTTGAAGTTGTCAGATGAGCTAACCACTGCATAAGAAACTACACTCGAAATCCAATTATGCGCATCATATTTCCATTTATAAGATCACGGAGAGGAACAGAACGTATGTGGGCAACTGTACATTATCACGGAGAGGAACAGAACGTATGTGGGCAACTGTACATTATTAACAGAACGTATGTGGGCAACTGTACATTATCACGGAGAGGAACAGAACGTATGTGGGCAACTGTACATTATTAACAGAACGTATGTGGGCAACTGTACATTATTAACAGAACGTATGTGGGCAACTGTACATTATTAACAGAACGTATGTGGGCAACTGTACATTATTAACAGAACGTATGTGGGCAACTGTACATTATTCGGGAACAAAACAAGATGAAGGTATGCATGTTATTAGTTTTCAATTTCCAACTTTCTACAAATGCTCTCCGGTGATATCTAAAACCTTAAAGGGTCATCATCTCTAACCTTCTTTCTTGTATGCTAATTTTCCGGAGGAGGTGGAGGGTGGAGGGAGAGCCTTCTGTTGTGCTAGCATTAACCTCATTATGTAGATTCTGATATTTTTAGTAGCGTTTTGTCCTGACCACCTCGCTTGCATCGTAAGGCCTGTGTGTTTAGTGGATCCTGGATCTATGTAAATCAATGTAAATTACGTAAATCTACACCCACATACACACACACTTGGGCTGTCTTTGAACTATTAACTTATTTATGTGACATCCCTTCATGTAGCTCACTCTCACTCACTCTCTCTCTCTCTCGGCCATTTCCTTAACCTTATCGGGGTGGGGGGAGGGGGGGGGGGGGGGCGTGGGGAGGGGGGGGTGGGGGGGGGGGGGGAGGGGGGGGGGGGGGGGGGGGGGGGCGCAACCTTGGAATAAATGAAGGAAATAACTTGAAACATGACGTAACCTTTAGCAGCGGTACCGGTAATACACCCCCGTCTACTCTCTGTAAACACCGCTCAGCCCCACAGTATTCGCTCGGTATTTGACATCGGGTGGGGAAAGAATTGCTTAACCCTTTCAGTCATTTCACTTCGTTTTCACTAATAATAACCCTTACTGTACCGACGTCGTCTTTTCAATCTTAATTCTAGCTACATTTAGACGATTTTGTGAAGCTTAGGAAGGATATATGGTCGCTAAAAGGATTAATTGAGATAGTCTGTAGCATTATAACTGGGAGACGTCCTTCCTAAGCTGAATAAAATCGTCTATTAGTTGCCAGAATATAATGAAAAGGACGTCACAGGTACAAAAAGGGTTAAGGGGGGGGGGGGTCACCATTTTTTTTTTATCTTTATCTCCTTTTCTCTCTTTCTCTGGCTTGTATCCATTCGGCCCTATTCAGCCTACTGTTTTAAGACGTTTATCCCCATCCAGGTGTCGATTTCTTCCTGGCGAGCGATAGCGAGCCAGTATTGTATGGAGAAATCCGGCTTCGCCGGAGAAATTTTTTCTATTGAAAAATGTACAAATTTAGCTTGCTGTCAAAACAAAAATATATATATGCAGGCTCGCTACCGCTCGCCAGGAAAATATTGACACAATATTGAAACTTATCTCTGTCACCTGTCCTATCTCTCCAGTACAGCCACCCGATCCTCCTAGCCGGCGGCGCTTGTGGCACTTTGGCGCTGCCGACTGGGAGGCTCTTCGGCAGTACTACTTTGATTTCCCATGGAATGATTTCTGCTTCCATGGCCGAGGACCCTCGGAGAGTGCTGAACGCATTACCGAGGTAATCCTATCGGGCATGGAAGCATACATTCCATTCTCTTTCTCTCAGACTAATGCTAAAAAATCTTGGTTTACTCACGCCTGTTCTACTGCTGTCCGCAATAAGGAGGAAGCATTCAAACGGTACCGACGCCTTAAAACTCAAGACTCATTCTTCATATGTTTCTGCCCGGAATCAAGCCAAATCTGTTCTTCGACTTGCCAAACACTCTTTCATCAATAATAAATGCACTGAACTATCCAACTCTAGCTCTTCCCAAGCTTTCTGGCATCTAGCCAAAAACCTCTCCAACAATTTCTCTTCCTCGTCTTTCCCTCCCCTTTCCCACTCTGATGGCACAACCATCACTTCTTCCTCTGACAAAGCTAAACTCTTCGCTCAAACTTTTGCTAGAAACTCCACCTTGGATGATTCCGGTGCTATTCCTCCCTCTCCGCCCTCCTCTCTCTTACTTATGCCTAATATCCTAATCTCTTCTAAAGATGTACTTTCTACCCTCTCTGGGCTTAACACTAATAAGGCGTACGGTCCGGACGGTGTTCCTCCTGTTGTTCTCAAAAACTGTGCTTCCGTGCTGACTCCCTGCCTAGGCAAACTCTTTCGTCTCTGTCTATCCTCTAACGTCTTCCCTTCATGCTGGAAGTTTGCTCACATTCAACCTGTCCCAAAGAAGGGTGACCGCTCTCAACCCTCCAACTATCGTCCAATTGCTCTTATCTCTTGTCTTTCTAAAGTTTTTGAAACTATTCTTGCTTCCAAATTTCTTAAGCATTTCTCTTCTCATAATCTGCTCTCAGATCGCCAGTATGGCTTCCTTAAGGGTCGCTCTACTGGTGATCTTCTTTCATATCTTACTAACTCTTGGTCATCCTCCTTTCGGGACTTCGGTGAGACTTTTTCTATTGCACTAGACATATCGAAAGCCTTCGATAGAGTCTGGCATAAATCTTTAATTTCTAAACTACCCTCCTTCGGTTTCTATCCCTCCATCTGTGCCTTTGTCTCTAATTTCCTTTCCGGCCGTTCCATAGCTGCGGTTGTGGACGGCCATTGTTCACTTCCTCACCCTATAAACTCCGGTGTTCCTCAGGGCTCTGTCCTATCTCCTATTCTCTTTCTAATTTTTATAAATGATCTCCTTAACTGTACCTTAATTCCCATCCATTCATACGCAGACGACTCAACCTTACACTACTCCATTAGTTTTTCAGAACGCCCCAGCCAGCAATCCCTCAACGACAAACGTAATGAAGCCATAGAACTCTTAAATTCTGATCTAAATACTATTTCCAATTGGGGCAGAGAAAACCTTGTTAACTTTAATGCTTCCAAAACCCAATTTCTCCATCTATCTACCCGTCAGGATCTCCCAGCGGACTATCCCTTATTCTTCAACAATACAAAAATCAACCCTTCATCTTCTCTCAATATTCTTGGTGTCTCTTTTTCTTCTGCTCTCATTTGGAAGGACCATATTACCAGTCTTGCTAAGGCAGCCTCCCAGAAGCTGGGTGTGCTCAACCGCCTTAGGGGGTTCTTTTCCCCTGCACAGCTTCTTGCTCTGTACAGGGGCATAGTGCGCCCTTGTATTGAGTATTGTTCACATGTGTGGGGAGGTTCCTCTCACACCGCTCTCCTAGACAAAGTTGAAAGGAAGGCCTTTCGTATCATTAACTCCCGTCCCCTCACGAACTCTCTCTCTCCGCCGCAATGTTGCATCTCTCTCGCTATTCTATCGCTACTATAATAATCAGTGTTCCTCAGAGCTATCCCAGTGCATACCACCTCCTTTACGTAGGGCACGTGGTACCCGTCTTGCAACTCAATCCCACCCTACTCTGTGCAACTCTCCAACCCAAGAGTGAAACGTTACTCTCAAACTTTCTTCTACTCAACATCTGAGCTCTGGAACTCTCTCCCAGAATCAGTCTTTCCCTCTTCCTATGACTTAAATTGCTTCAAACTCCGTGTGTCCAGGCATTTTGGCTCGAACGTCCCTTGATTTTGGCCCTGTCACTCTTTCAACTATGGGGGAGGCACTCGCTATAGGCAGTTATGCCTTTTGCCTCCCTCAATCACATAGAAAAAAAAAAAAAAAAAACAAGGCTGAATGGGGCCGAATGGATACAAGCCAAAGAGAGAGGGAGGAAAGAGAAACAAAGCGAGGTGGGCTCCCTTAAACGATTACTCGATTTGGAAGGCTCTCTAGGAATCAAACGGAAACATCTATTTCAATTAACCCTCCGTCCAACACCTTCCTAACTGAATCAAATTGTCTACTAATTGCCAGAATGAAAGGTAGAAACGCTTCTCGTAACTGGAAGGGTTAATTATGATTGGCATTGATTGCAAACCTTCCTCATTCTCTCTTAGCACCAAGATAATGGTCACTATTTGTTGTATAATATATATAAAAATAATAATAATAATAATAATATATAATACTTTGGCTCATTTAAGTCCTTACTGGTGTACTTATAATACCCAAATAGTCCCCTACTCCACCTAATTTTCTTCTTACTCGTGTTATTATTTGTCTTCTTCATATTTTATCGATATCTACCTACCTACCTACCTACCTGTATATGGATCTATCTATCTCACTCTACAACACCTCAGTCCATCAATCACATACACACACACATTTGTATCTCTGTCTCACACACACACACGGCGGTCGAGTGGAGAGCACGCTTATGTGTCCGCCAATGCGGACATATTTAGTGAGTGTGGTAGCACGTCCTAGCATGTTTCACATGCTAGGTCGGGACACCTCGACGACGTATACAGACTAATGAAACACATAACAAAACCTCTCCAACAGCTTTCTCTCTCCAACATTCTCTCCTCTCTACACTCTTCAGAAAAATAGTAGAAAGTAGCTACGAGGTGCCGTTGTAAGGCTTATCCCTCAATCCCTTCAACTACCCACACAACCACACCCCATCCACCACACATACACACCCAACACACATCCACCCACACATACACACCCACCCACACACACTATCGGGAACTTACTCTCACTCTCACCCATTACTGTTTCTAGCAACAAATTACTGGGTCACCACAGGCCTACACTAGACGCCATAATACAGTCCATATATATTTAGGGTATGTTGGTTAAGGGGAGGTATTTAGGGCATTATGTTGGTTAAGGGGAGTATTTAGGGCATTATGTTGGTTGAGGTATTAGTTGATTCCCTAGACTTCCATCAAGCTTAAAATTACTCCCCTGGACCCCCCTTCATGATACATTTGTACATTTTTCGGTAGAAAAATGTCCTGGCCGAAGGCCGGTTACCCATTAAATTACAGGCTCGCTATCGCTCGCCAGGACCAAATCGACACCTAAATGGCAAGAAAGGTCTTAAATTGACAGAAATGGGGCAGGGTTCTTAACATCGCCAAACATGGGGCGAACGTCTTAACATCTCAAAAGCAATGGGCTATTTGGGGCATATGTGGTTAAGAAAGTCTATTTTTGTCCACTCATGGTAAATTGGCGTATCTTCATTTAAGGGGAGGTCTCCACTTGAGGGATTTTTTCTTGACCCCTTCTCCCTCATGGTTAGCCCCATTGTTTTGAGATTTTAAGACGTTTGCCCCCATAAGTTTGGTGATTTTAAGAATTTCCGCCCCATTCTGTCAATTTTAAGACCTTTCGTGCAATTTAGGTGTCGATTTTATCCTGGCGAGCGATAGCGAGCCTGTAATTTAAGAGTAACCGGCCTTTGGCCGGGAAATTTTTCTACCGAAAAATGTACAAATTTATCTTGAAAGGGAGTCAAGGTGGTGACATTTTAAGATTGCTGGAGGATTAGGAACAAACTAGCCTCCCTTAAGGGGCTAGTGGCGGATTTTTTTTGTTTTTGGGGGGGGGGGGGCATCTTATTACATTATTTATATTGTTAGTTTCCTCGCTAAACCTCCCTCAAACATAGACAAACAAAAACCTAGACACCCACCCCACTCAAGATAAATTTGTACATTTTTCGCTAGAAAAAAAATGTCCCGGCGAAGACCGATTCCTTATAATTACAGGCTCGCTATCGCTCGCCAGGAAAAATCGACACCTAAATGGCAAGATAGTTTTTAGAAACGACACGAAATGGGTAAAGGTGTTCAAATCGCCAAACTAATGGGCCGAACGTCATGAAATCTGAAAACTAATGGGGCTAAACCAGAAACAGACTCATTTCCCCTTAATACTTAGCATTACCAAGATTTTGTAACGAAATATGTTGCCGATTATGAAACTTGGCAATATGACGCTGCAGACACAAGTTTCATAGGGTTTCCATTAAGGGGGTCACCGGCTTTTTGTTTTATCTTCTCTCCCTTTTCTCTTTCCATGGCTTGTATCCATTCGGTCCCATTCAGCCAACTGTTTTAAGACGTTTATCCCCATCTATCGATTTATTTCTGGCGAGCGATAGCGAGCCAGCATTGATGGAGGAATCCGGCTTCGCCGGAGACATTTTTCTATCGAAAAATGTACTAATTAGCTTGCTGTCAAAACAAAATATGTATGCTGCTCGCTTCCGCTCGCCAGGGAAATATTGGCACCTGGATGGGGTAAATGTCTTAAAACAGTAGGCTGAATAGGGCCGAATGGATGCAAGCCAAGAGAGAGGGAGAGAGAGAAAAAAGCGAGGTGGGCTTAAGTATTGATAATCAGCTGCTGAAGGATTCAATTTGCCATCAGCTGGAAATATACCGTAAGATAAATATTTTAGTATGCCCATAAAATAAAAAAATCCTTCTTTTCTTTTTCTTTGCCTCTTCATTTACCTACTCCTCCACTTGTCAATATTATTATTATTATTATTATTATTATTATTATTATTATTATTTACCCTCTTCCTCTCCTCTTCCCCCTCCTTCTTCTTCACTTTCTGTCCCCCCCTCTCCCCTCTCTCTCTCTCTCTCACACATCATACTCTCACTCTCACTCTCTCCATTTCTGTTTCCCTGGCAATAAATGACTCGGCTCACCACATGTCGTACACCATAATTATATAGTGTTTGTGACAGTTTTTATTATTATATTATTATATTATATTATTATTATTATTATAATAGGGGCAGTAACCTATGTGTATATTATCATGTTTATCAATTATGTCAATTTATGGCTTAGTAATCACTTGGGAACTTGTCATATGCAATTATATGATGTGTTAATAATTCCGTAAGTTACAAAAAAAATACTGTTAAAAGACATTTACATGCATTAAGGGGAGGTTTTTAGTGGTCTCTAGATATCCATCAAGCTTAAGATTACACCCCCTTGAGTCCCTTTCAAGATAAATTGTACATTTTCGGTAGAAAAATTTCCCGGCTGAAAGCCGGTTCCTCTTAATAACAGGCTCGCTATCGCTCGCCAGGATAAATCGACACCTAGATGGCAGGAAAAGTCTTAAATTGACAGAAATGGGTCGAAAGTTCTTAAATCGTCAAAATATGGGGCGAACGTCTTAAAATTAGAAAAGCAATGGGGCTAAACATGAGGAGAAAGGAGTCAAGAAAAAGTCCCTCAAGTGGATTCTCCCCTTAAGCATGCCCATTCTAGTAATAAATATTACGCGCTTAATTGCAGAGGGGTACTAAAAACAAGCTACTGGACATGAATACACATGTTTCTATCATAAATAAACATTACCCTAAAACCCCCCCACCCTAAAACCCCACACATTACCCTAAACCCCCACACATTTATGGTTATTAATTTATTTCTCGTTCAAAAGGTGTAGTACACTTCGTCTGAACCAAAAAGACCTTTGCATTGAAAGAAAGTACGCAAATGTCATGACAAAATAATGTCCAATTTTGATAAATCTCAAAGGATTGCCTTGAAATTTGGATATGAAGTAAATATTGACTACAAGATGATGAGATATACTTATTATTTTAATTATTATTATTATTATTATTATTACTATTATATTATTATTACTATATTATATTATTATTCCTCTCTTTCCTCCTTTCTTTATCTTTCTTGGGTTTCTTCTTGTTTTTTTCCTTCCTTCCTTTTTCCTTCTTCTTCCCCTTGTTTCTTTTCTCCCCTCTCCTCTCTTCTATCTCCTCATCCCTCTTTTCTTTCATCCTACTCCTTCCCTCTTTCTTTTTTTTCTCCCCCCCCCTCCTCCTCCTTTATCTTGTGTCACCTCCTTCTTCTTCTTCTCTATCTTTTTCTTCCTCCTCCTCTTGTCTCCTCTTCTGCTCTTCATTCTCTCCTCCTCCTTCCTCCTCTTCTTTTTATTCTGCTTCTATTTATTCCACCACCTCCTCCTAATGTTTTTGTTAAGTCTTCTTATTCCATCTTCTTAATTTTCGCTCCGCCTTTGCTGTTTCTGTCATTCTTCTCTTCTAATTTTCTCCTCCACCTTTACTGTTATTCTTCTCCTAATTTTCTCCTCCACCTACTGTTATTCTTCTTCTTCCTATTTTCTGCTTCACTCTTCTTCTTCTCTTCTTCTTCTTCTTCCTGTACTAGCCCGCTTCGCCCACCAGTCCATTAGGTTCGCGTTCGACTTATTCCAGTTACATTATAGTACTTGCTTTTATGGCCCCCCATCTCTCATGTTTAGCATATTAGTTTTGAGTTTTATGACGTTCGTTCCGTTAGCTTCGATTTTTAGACCTATCGTGCCAGTTAGATGTCGATTTTTTCCTGGCCAGTGATAGCGAGCCTGTAATTTTAGAAAGAACCGGCTACCGAAAAATTTACAAATTTATCTAAGGGCTGTGTTCTAAGCTTTTGGAGGTCTAGCGAGGAAATTAAAAAATATTTATAAATAATATGTATATAAAAAAACAAGCACTACCCTCTTAAGGGAGAATGTTTTCTTATGTTTTCTTTATTTACTATGCCCCTTTCTCACTTTAGTATACTGGGGAGCAACACCTTAAATATCTACGAATGAGGCTAAGCGGTGAAGGGGTCCAGAACCAACTCCCCTTATATTATATGTGTTAGTTGAGTACAATGTAAACAAATTGTTAGTTTACTTAAGGGAAGGTCGTTTTTGTCCGGACTCCCTTCTCCCTCATGTTTAGTCCCATTAGTTTGCGAGTTTAGGACCTTTATATGCCATTTATCTACTCTTGGCGAGTGATAGCCAGCCTGTACTTTAGGAGGAACCAGCCTTCGGCCACATTTTCTACCGAACAATTACAAATTCATCTCGAAAGGGGTTTTGGGGGTATTTGTTAAAGCTTTATGGAGATTAGGAAACTAAAAATATACATAATGTAAATTCCTATACAATACAAATACAAATACTCTTAGCTCAAACTTTTGCTAGAAACTCCACCTTGGATGATTCCAGTGCTATTCCTCCCTCCCTCTTCACCTCCACCTCCCTCTCCTATTTATGCCTAATATTCTAATCTCTTCTAAAGATGTACTTTCTACCCTCTCTGGGTTTAATACTAAGAAGGCGTATGGTACAGACGATGTTCCTCCTGTTGTACTAAAAACTGTGCTTCCGTGCTGACTCCCTGCCTAGGCAAACTCTTTCGTCTCTGTCTCTCCTCTAACGTCTTCCCTTCATGCTGGAAGTTTGCTCTCATTCAACCTGTCCCAAAGAAGGGTGACCGCTCTCAACCCTCCAACTATCGTCCAATTGCTCACATCTCTTGTATCTCTAAAGTTTTTGAAACTATTCTTGCTTCCAAATTTCTTAAGCATTTCTCTTCTCATAATCTGCTCTCAGATCGCCAGTATGGCTTCCTTAAGGGTCGCTCTAATGGTGATCTTCTTTCATATCTTACTAACTCTTGGTCATCCTCCTTTCGGGACTTCGGTGAGACTTTTCTATTGCACTAGACATATCGAAGGCCTTCGATAGAGTCTGGCACAAATCTTTAATTTCTAAACTACCCTCCTTCGGTTTCTATCCCTCCATCTGTGCCTTTGTCTCTAATTTCCTTTCCGGCCGTTCCATAGCTGCGGTTGTGGACGGCCATCGCTCACTTCCTCAGCCTATCAACTACGGTGTTCCTCAGGGCTCTGTCCTATCTCCCATTCTCTTTCTAATTTTAATAATGATCTTTTCAACTGTACCTCCAGCCCCATCCATTCATACGCCAGACGACTCTACCTTACACTACTCAATTAGTTTTCCAGAACGCCCCAGCAAGCAATCCTTCAAAAACAAACGTAATGAAGCCATACAACACTTATCTTCTGATCTAACTACTATTTCCAATTGGGGCAGAGAAAGCCTTGTTGCCTTTAATGCTTCCAAAACCCAATCTCTTCATCTATTTACACGTCCGGAACTCCCAGCGGACTATCCCTTATTCTTCAACAATACAAAAATCAATCATTCATCTTCTCTCAATATTCTTGGTGTCTCTTTTTCTTCCACTCTCACTTGGAAGGGCCATATTACCAGTCTTGCTAAGGCAGCCTCCCAGAAGCTGGGTGTGCTCAACCGCCTCAAGGGGTTCTTTACCACTGCACAGCCTCTTGCTCTGTACAGGGGCACAAAGCGTCCTTGTATTGAGTATTGTTCACATGTGTGGGGAGGATCCACTCATGCAGCACTCCTAGACAAAGTAGAAAGGAAGACCTTTCGTCTCATTAACTCACGTCCAGCCACCGATTCTATGTAATCTCTCTCTCTTTGCCGCAATGTACATCTCTCTCGCTATTCTACTGCTATTGCAATAATCAGTGTTCCTCAGAGATCTCTTAGTGGATACCACCTCCTCTACGTAAGGTATGTGGTACCCATCTTGCAACACAATCCCACCTCTATTCTGTGCAACTCTCCAACCCAAGAGTGAAACAGTACTCTGTCTTTCTTCTGTCAACAGCTGAGCTCTGGAACTCTCTCCCAGAATCAGTCTTTCTCTCCTCCTATGACTTAAATTGCTTCAAACTCCGTGTGTCCAGGTATTTTGGCTCAAACGTCCCTTGATTTTGGCCCTGTCACTCTTTCAACTATGGGGAAGGCGCTCGCTACAGACAGTTCTGCCCTTTGTCTCTCTCAATCACATGGAAAAAAAAAAAAAAAAAAAAAATAACATACAAATCTCCCCTTAAGGTCATAATAAGATACTTTACTTTCTTTTAACCTGGCGAAAAGTTTAACTTCATTAACAGCTCAGTTCTCGATATATAATGGACAAACAAGAAACTGCTATAATATCTGTATCATTTCCTTGCTATGTTTTCCTAATTGACACCTCATTTGGCTATAATAAACTTTGTAAGAACAAAGTAATTACATTTTTAATTCAATCATTCTCGACAGCCTAAACAAAAGGATATTAAGTTAGATAAGATTAGAGGTGTGGGCGAAATGGCTTGTGAGTGATGTGGCATGTGGCCAAAGTCAACTTGTGGCCGAAATGACTTGTGTGGCGAAATGATCTTAGAGAAATTACTTGTAGGTCGAAATTACTTGTAGGCCGAAAGGACTTGAGGCCGAAATGACTTGTTGGACGGAAATGAATTGTGAGCCTGAGCGACTTATGGATCGAAGTGACTTGTGGCCGAAATGCCTTGTGCGCCGAAATTATTTTTGGACCTAAATGGCTTGTTGGACCGAAATAACCCCTAGGCGAACTGAGAGCATACCGAGATCTCCCAATATATGTAATAATGAAAGTTGTGGCTATTAGCCCAGCAGACTTGTGTAATATAATAGCGACACGGGGCTAGGGAATTGGATAGATATTTGGGGGAAATATGATAGATTGAAGAGTAGATAATAACGCGATGAAGGATAGATGAATGGGTGGGAATATATATATATATATATATATATATATATATATATATATATATATATATATATATATATATATATTTTTTTTTTACTCGAGCCTCCTGAATGTTTGACCTCTCTTTGCATGTATTAACCCTTATTTAGCGGGCTAGGTGGTCTATTTGACCGTAGTGCCCAGCGTTTTTTTTAACTCTAAATAGGGTTGTTTCCGTGCTAATTTTCATGCCTAAATAAGACCCAGAGCGTAAAACAAGTATCTATCCCTGAAAGGGCGTAAACAGAGCTTTCCAATGACACCCAAACCATCCTTGTACGACCACTGGTTCTCTTGCAACGATCGTGCAACACGAGTGCAAAAACCCTGAAATAAGGTAATTTCCTTACATAATTCCCTGTGTAGCGAGTGAGAAGAGGGGGAGGAAGTTAGAATACAGTTCAGTACACCCATGGTGGTCGTGGGGACCGGTCATAAGGTTACTACGCTCGTCACCGCTCAGCTCTCTCTCTCAGCAACATTACGTGCTGAAAATGGTGCTCGACAGATGTCGTGCACCGCCACATAGTCCAAATTTATTTCACTCGACATATGTCGCGCGCCGCCAATAAGGGGTTAAGGGGAGGCAGACCGTTTTCCTGGACCCCCTTCTTCCTAATGTTTAGCCCCATTGCTTTTCTAATTTTAAGATGTTCGCCCCCATTATTTTGACGATTTTAAGAACTTTCGACCCATTTCTGTCAATTTTAAGACCTTTCGTGCCATTTAGGTGTCGATTTTATCCTGGCGAGCGATAGCGAGCCTGTAATATAAGAGGAACCGGCTTTCAGCCGGGACATTTTTCTACCGAAAAATGTACAAATTTATCTTGAAAGAGGGGGTGACATTTTAAGATTGCTGGAAGAGTAGAAAACAAACTAAAAACCTCCCCTTAAAAGTTTGAGCTTTATGTTAATACGCATAATTGTAGCAGTAATGATGAACTAACATATCATTTGAGAAGCATCACTGTATTAAAAAGGTTTTTATGATAGTTTTTTTCCAGCTTGTTGCGTGTGACACGATGACAATATAGTGGTCTTACTCAAAATGGTGAATTAATTAATTCTGTGCACTTCTAGGGATTTCATTCTAACAGAAGAAATAATACGTTACATTAAAGTACGTTCAATAATCATGATGCATTAGTTTGATTACTTAAACCGATTATTACTTATATTTGTACCAACTGAACAACAAACATTTCAATTGTAGTGCATTTAAGCCAAAAAGACTTATGAAATAGGTCATCGGAAAAATTGCCATCAAATACTTTTACAAACAATATTCACAAAGCACCCAAGCATTATGAGTCAACATAACATTACTTAGTATTGCTAATGCGTTTACTTTACATTATCGGAATGTTTAATATTATAACTCGATGACAACCCCTTGCAAAGCTATTGTCAAAAACACTCAATTAAAAACCTTAATATCTTTGAGTCTACATAAACATACTGTCTAAATAGAGAAATAAATAAATACAAACAGAAGTAAAACCAAACCTAACAATTAATAGTAACCTAATTCCTCGCCCCCTCATCCCTCACTCTCCCCTCCATTCATCCATCACCTCCCATCTCGGCTGTCCCCATCATGACCTAAATTTGTCCCTCATTCTCCCCTCCCGTACATTCTTTACTTTTACCACCCCATTCATCTCCCCCCCCCCCCCCCCACACACACACCCTCACTCCCCTCAACCTTCTTCACCTACACTCTTTACCTTTATCACCCCACTCATCCCCCCACGATTACTCTCTCCTCTACACTCATTACTCTCACCACCCCACGCATCCACTCCCTCTCTCCCTATCCACTAGCAGCCCCACTCCCCTTCCTCCTCCCTTCCTATCATCACACCCTATCTCTTAGTTATCCATCAACAATACTATCATACTCCCTCACTCCCTATCTCTTAGTTATCCATCAACACTACTATCATACTCCCTATCTCCTAGTTATCCATCAACACTATCATACTCCCTCACTCCCTATCCCCTAGTTATCCATCAACACTACTATCATACTCCCTCACTCCCTATCTCCTAGTTATCCATCAACACTATCATACTCCCTCACTCCCTATCTCCTAGTTATCCATCAACACTATCATACTCCCTCACTCCCTATCCCCTAGTTATC
This sequence comes from Paralithodes platypus, assembly GCA_032716605.1. NCBI lineage: Eukaryota > Metazoa > Arthropoda > Malacostraca > Decapoda > Lithodidae > Paralithodes > Paralithodes platypus. The sequence continues at coordinate 3,987,058 of CM064540.1, forward strand.
CATCAACACTATCATACTCCCTCACTCCCTATCCCCTAGTTATCCATCAACACTACTATCATACTCCCTCACTCCCTATCCCCTAGCTATCCATCAACAATACTATCATACTCCCTCACTCCCTATCCCCTAGTTATCCATCAACAATACTATCATACTCCCTCACTCCCTATCCCTTAGTTATCCATCAACCCCCACTCCTCTACTCCCTCACTCTCAATCCCCACACTAATCTTTCCCAACATAGCCCCCACTCTTCCCCACTACTCACCCTGTAAACATTGCGTGTTCAAATGTAGCGCATGGAATACAAGACGGTGTATTGAAATGGATAGAAAATTGGCTCAGCGACAGAAAGCAAAGAGTTGTCATGATTGGTAAGGCATCTAAATGGACCAACGTAAGTAGCGGGGTACCCCAGGGATCGGTACTAGGACCAATTATCTTTCTAATTTACAACGACATAGATGAGGGTCTCACCTGTACAATCTCAAAGTTTGCTGACGATACAAACATTGCAAATAGCGTACTCTCAAAAGAACAAGTTGACAATATGTAACATAATCTAGATAAGTTGTCATGTTGGGCCCAAATTTGGCAAATGAGTTTCAATGCGGATAAATGTAAAGTACAACATATCGGATACCGAAATGAGAAAGCAAACGATTAGATGAATGGCACTCAGCTTAAGAGTGTAAACAGAGAAACCGATCTGGGAGTAACAATATCGAGTAACCTAAAACCGAGTCAACAATGTTCAGAAGTTGTTAAGAGCAAACAAAATAATTGGCTTTATAGGCAGGTCATTTGAGCATAAATCCAAAGAAGTTATCCTAACCCTTTACAATTCCTTAGTCCGCCCTCTTCTGGAATACTGCGTTCAATCCTGGTGCCCTTTTTACCAAAAATATATAGACAAGCTAGAACGAGTTCAACGTAATTACCAAAATGACACCTAGCCTAAAGAACAAACCACACGAGGAGTCTCAAAGAATTAAATCTATTTCCTTTAACCCATCGCAGATTAAGAGGCGACTTAATTAAAGTGTTCAAAATCATCAAAGGCATCGACAATATGAACTGTAGTAAGTACTTCACTATCAACTAATCTAATTACACGCGGGGAAACGGTTGCAAAATTATTGGTAAATCTTTTAACTCACACGAATCTAAGAATTTCTTCTTCAATCGAGTTGTCAACTTGTGGAATGGGCTTCCCTGAGACGTTATAGACTGCATCACCGTTGATTCTTTTAAACTTCGCCTAGACAAATATCTTGCATCAAACCCGTGACTGACTGCGTTTGTAAATTCATCAAGGAGTATTGCGTATAAATATTACTAAGATGTTACTCTCTTTTTCCCAGATATACGAAACATCACTTATAACTGTGTTATGTTACTAACCCATCTGTTTCCTACGAACTTGCTAATCCTGCCACGGACCTTAGTACCAGGGCAGTAGTTCCCTTTCCAATTTCCCCTTACCCACTCTAAACCACGTTTGGACACTTGATCCTCAGTGTTTTGGAGGACAAGCAGCCTAGAGGGGTCACTAGACCTGTTGTTGCTTGATTTCCTTTGTAACAACTATTATACACATATTTCGTTCCAATCGTGTGTGTTCAAATTACACGTAAAAAAGTATTGCTCTTAGAATGTGTATCGTGTATCGTTCGTGTTCACATAAACATACCTTTGTTACAGTGTAGCCCCCCCATAACCCCCCCCCCCCCCCCCCCCCGTACACACACGCCATCAGTCTTAATTGCATAAATATATCACCACTCATCCTCACTGATCCTTTCATAGCTCTCACTTCTCCCTCATCCTCACTCTTTACCCTGACTGACCCTCGTATAACTCTCATCTCGCTCACTCTCCCCTCCAACCCCCCCAAACCATTTACTCCTCCCTCCACTTCCTCTCCCTCTCCACTTTGATTGGCTCCCTTCATAGCTCCCACTCATCCACTGGTCTCCAATTCATTAATCTCCCGTATTCTTCCTTCCACTCACTCCCTCTCCACTGTACCAGATTCCCTTCATAGCTCCTACTCCTTCCCCACTCTCCTCAGCTCTTGTTTACTCACTTACTCCTCCTTCCACCCCCTCCTTACCCACCAGGTCTTCTCCATCCTTGATTCCACTCACCCCTCACTTTCCACACCATTCTGTCTTCTCCAAGCCCCCACTGTCCTACTTGACTGCCCCCTCACTCGTCCCTTATCCCACTCCCTTATTCTGTAGATTTCCTTCACTTCTCCAAATTATGTTGATATTATATTGACGTGATTGTATTAAACCACAAAAATCCCTTTTCAAAGTTAGTTATTATATATATACACTGTATACTGTATATACAGTATATATATATACTGTATATTATATATATATATATATATATATATATATTTATATATATATACAGTATATATATATATCCTATAGATGTATTTATTTTTTATTTTTTTACTTTTTTTATGTGAGTGAGGGAGACAAAAGGCAGAAATGCCTGTGGCGAATGCCTCCCCCAGAGCTGAAAGAGTGACAGGGCCAAAATCAAGGGCTATTTGAGCCAAAATGCCTGGACACACTGAGTTTGAAGCGATATAAGCCATACAGTATATATAATGGACAACTTAGGAGGTATTCATAGAAAGTGAAAAACTACATTAATGTCAAGCTTCTTGAAAGGGTTATATATTTATATGCGGTGTACTCCAATCCCTAAGGTAATGTAAAAATTTGGCTATTGCGATAGTCCCCCCCCCCCCCCCCCAAAAAAAAAATTACCAAAATGGTGTCCAAATGAAATGGTGGTCGCTCCCTACAGGCATCTCTCAGCTGCCCTAGTTCTACTCCAACTGCCCGCCCTCTCCTCCACCCCCTCTTCCTAGATCTCTACGCTGACCCCTCGACCTCCCCCTTTCTGGCCCAGTCCACCCTCAACCCCAGTTCCCTTTCATCCCTCCTGTGTAATTAGCCTCGCAACAAGGTAGCTTCAAGCTAATAAGACTGCTGACCGGGCATGCAAAGTGGTGAGTTTGTTTAACCCAAGATACATAGAGTATTTTGTATTGATTTGTTAGTTTCCTCCCTAGACTTCCATCAAGCCTAAAGAAATACCCTTAGACCCCCCTTTCAAGATAAATGTCCCGGCCGAAGGCCGGTTCCTCCTAAAATTACAGGCTCTCCATCACTCGCCAGAAAAACAGAACCGAAAATGGCACAAAAGGTCCTAAAATTGACAAATAAATGGGGTGAAAGATCTTAAAATCGCCAAACTAATGGACCGAACATCATAAAATCGGAAAACTGATTTAGCTAAACATGAGGGAGAAGGGGGATCAGCAAAAACAACCATAAATGAACATCATGATTATTACCGAAAGGACTAAGGCAGAAGGTCGTGGGTGAAAGGCCTGGGACTGTGTAAATCTAATAACCCGGTATGATATGCAGGGTGGAGGTGGAGTATTGGATCAAGGGGGAGGGCGCTAGATTTTTTATGTGAGGCTGAGTGGCTGGGTGATTCCTGGGAGGGGCCACAGGAGAGCCAGCCTGGGAAGGTCTTGGAGTTTAGAAGTTTAAAATTAACCTTCTGTACACTCAATAACTTAGTTAGTTAGTTAAAATAGGACTTCAGAGGCTATCAACCCTTCTGGATTATTAAGCCAGCACACTGTAAGTCAAGAATAGCGTCAGGACTGGAGCCCCTTTTCGAGAACCCCAGTCCCTTGTACACTCAAGGACATAAGCTGTGGCCTTATGTTTTTCAAGCTACCCTGAACGTAAAAGCATATTCTGCCTGCATTTGTTTTTTTGTATTTAGCATGTGAGTTCCGTTGGACCATGGTTCACTTTTTGGGAAATTTTTGCATGTATTCATTATTTTTCTAGTTTCCTCTCTAGACTTCCATCAAATTTAAAAAAAACGTCCATTAGATCCCCCTTCTAGATTAATTTGTACATTTTTCGGTAGAAAAATGTCCTATCCGAGGGCCGGTTCGTCCAACATTACAGGCACACTATCGTTCGCCAGGAAAAAAATCAACACCTAAATAGCACGAAAGGTCTAAATATTGACTACGACATGGGGCGAAAGGTCTTAAAATCGGCTAACTAATGGGGCAAACATCTTAACATCTGAAAACTAATGGGGCTAAACATGAGTGAGAAAGTGGTCCAGAAAACCGGCCCATCTCCCCTTAAGAAGCCTGTGGATTCAGAATGAGTCATGATTTATGCTAAAGAGTCTAGATTTTACAGTACACTCTAGGGCATTATTCGTGTCTTTAAGGGGAGGTTTTTAGTCGATTCCCTAGACTTCCATCAAGCTTAAAATTACTCCCCCTAGACCCCTTTTCAAGATAAATTTGTAAATTTTTCGGTAGAAAAATGTCCCGGCCGAAGGCCGGTTCCCCTTAAATTACAGGCTCGCTATCGCTCGCCAGGAAAAAATCGACACCTAAATGGCACGAATGGTCTTAAAATTGACAGAAATGGGGCGAGGGTTCTTAAAATCGCCAAACGTCTTACCATCTCAAAAGCAATGGGGCTAGACATGAGGGAGAAAGGGGTCAAGAAAAAAGTCCCTCAAGTGGATATCTGCCCTTAAGGTTTAGATGCTATCCCAATCAGAAGCGAAACTTCTCATTAATTCGCTAGGTAACATTTACATTCAAGAGGTTCGTGTATACGAGTCCAGGGTTTATATTGGTACATAATTTGTGTCTTAGCGTATACACTCTACGGCTCTACTTCCGACCCATCTGTAACCTACGAGTTAGTTCAGCAAACATTAAAATTCAAATATTAGGAAGGGAGTCAAATAGAAAATTGGTCCAGTCCGAATTTATGACAAAACTCAAGAACAGCATTCATGTTTTCACTCTAAGACATAAAGCTTGGCCCCATAATTTCCCTCGAACAGCATAACCAACCTCCGTAATTAAAATTTTTAAACATAAATAATTACAATATTCGATTCAGTTCGGGACAATTTCGAAACCATAAGGTCACAATTTATGTTCTAAAGAGTACTCTCTAGACCAGACATAAACACGAACCTCAAGATACATAAATAGTAGGCGAAACAAATAATGGAAATATGAAAGAGAGCTTCGAGAACATAAGGCTATTAAGTTCCTATCATTGAGTTCCTAAGCTATCTTGCGCTGGATCGAACCGTCTCTCTAATTTTCTACCTACACTATCAATCATGGAGGTTCATAATTACAAGCACCTCGAGCAGACAGAAAGGCCCAGAATGCGTGGCCTAAAGCATATACCCACGGGCAATTGACCACTTGCGAGTTTCAGGCTATAAGGAAGTTGGAGCTGTAGACATCCATAATTACCAGAAGTATCACCTAAATTGCGGTTGTAGTGCTTATATAAATACATAAAACCCAATTCAACATACTTTTTATCCATCAGAAACTTACATTATTATTGCATTTCTGTTTAATATCGAGGCTTAAGGCTCCAACTTCCTTATAGCCTGAAACTCGCAAGTGGTCAATTATTCCAACACATATTGAACACTTATACTGTCAAGTAAATCAACCTCCGAAAAGCAAATATTAGGTAACAAATTAATGGAAGGATTCGATTCAGCCCGGGACAGTTTCAGAATATTAACCTACTCTGTACCGGTGACGTCTCTTTCGTTCCATTCTGGCAACTATTAGATGATTTGATTCAGCTTATGAAGGACCTCTAGCAATTACAAGGCTATCTTAATCCTTATATCTACCACAGATCCATCCCAAACTGCACAAAATCATCTAATTATAGTTAGAATACAAAAGACGTCGCCGGTACAGAACGGGCTAGAGACGATATTTACTGTCGCTTAGCGTACTGTTCCAATTGTGTATGCAGAGTGTCCGAACATAGAATGAAGCATTCCTCCGTGTAAATATTATATATATATATACACTATATACAGTATATGGAGAGTCTAGCTGTCACAGCTGCTGACTCTTATCAAATCAACAGGGCAGACTCAGAGAAAAGTTGTCAACGAAAAAATCTACTCTATCGCTCGCCACTCCTCCCAGCTTCCCTCTCCACACATTCCTCCCACTTACCCCTTCCCATCCACTACTCCCTCGCTCCCTCCTCCCTTACGTTTGTCCTCACTCTCTACATCCTATGCATCCACTCCTTTCTTTACCTTACCTCATTTACCCTCTTCGTCTCTCTCCCTCTCCATTCCCTCCATCTTCCCTTTTCCCTTATTTACCTTTCCCCTTCCTTCTGCCATCACCCCTCGCTACCTCTCTCTTTACTCCCTTCTTGCCTCCCTTGCCATACTCTCCCTGCCTATTCCTTTTCCCTCCCCATCCTCACTCAGTACCTAACTTTTCCTTTCCACCCCCTCCCTTCTCACTACCTCCATCTCCACCCTATCCCCACTATCATAACAACAGTCCCTTCTCCCCCTCACCCTAGTTCCTCCTCCTATCACTCTCCCTCTCCACTTCCTTTTTTTTTCACTTCATACTTTTACCCATCTCTCCTTGATCCTACCTTCACTCGCCCTGGCACACCCGCACATTCTCTCTCTCTCTCTCTCTCTCTCTCTCTCCATAAGTCATGAATAAAGTTTTAACACCATCGTTCTGTATTCCAACATTATTTCTTATTGCTCAACAAATATTCAGCAGTATCCCGGTGCCATCCGTAAGTAACAACTTTGGCCTAATAAACAAAACCAAAAATAAAACTATGACAGTCACTCAAAAAAAAGTGGACCCTCAGTGTTTTTCAATGCAAATGGAGAATGTTCTATGGAAAATGTTATCTATGAATATATTTGTGCACGGTTTATTTAAACATTTGTACCTGTCAGTGTAAACCTAAATTCGCCTTTAAATCACGAACAATGGTTGTATATGCGTACAGTAAAACTTAATAGATTCCCGAAACATGAGACTGTCACGTATTGAGTAGCCAATCTTTAACCCTTTCACGCACATATGACGCAGAGGTTGCCAGATTAGAAATAGAGTTCTCTCACTCTTATAATTACCTCTCCAAAATTAGTTTTCTGCCCACAGCTAACTCAAACACTAACTGCAGAGGTTGAAGTAACTAAACTAAAGGTTTCTAAATACCCCTGATGGTAACAAAGGTTTTAAAGTATCCCCAATAGGCTCAAAATCGCGTCATATGTCTGAGAGGGTTAATAGCTACAGCCAAAGATTCAAACCACGGACAGTAAGAACGAGATTCCATGCTTAAATCAACTACACCACAGTGTGATAAAACAAAAACAAATAGTTAACGATTCCCTATTATTTTATAGTTAGGAATCATCATGTTGCTCACGTGTATTTGCAATATATATATACCGGTATATATATATATATATATATATATATATATATAATGAAATACCGGAGACCAACCAACAAGAACCAAACGCCACCAAGAACCTAGTCCCGTATCCAGACAACAGCCAAATCAACCAGTGCCGTATTGCCAGCATCTCCAGCAGACCAAAGACCATGAAATCCCTTCCATCACAGACACCGCTTAAATCAGGTCAAGTCAGGGAGGAAAACGGATCAAACCCCCTACCTGTAAGAGGAAATGAGCCACTTCCCCTTTTTAGGACAACGAACGCTCCTTACTCCCCGACCAGGACCCAACCGACCCCCGCACCGGAACATACCTACCCCCACCAGGGCATACTCTACCCCCAGCCGGACCTTAGCTATTCTGAGGAAATGTTTACGGAAGTGCACCGCCAAGAACCTCAATATCACCCTGTATCTTATACGCAAAGCAAACTTAATTATGGCAGCTAAGTTATAAAAAATGTAGAAACCAAAGATCACCTAAACTATAAAGTTACTTGCATACAATAGGAACATTCTCTACTTGGCCCATCATCAGAAATCCTTTTATCATTACCCCCATATAATAGCCAGTTTCACTAGCAAAGACGTAACCATTAAGCATGTATTGTATTTCAAACTATTGTAACCCTTTTCAATGTTACAAGTGCCCCATTGTATAATTGCAGTTTGTGCAGTTCATTTGTTCCCCAGTTAAAAGATTTGTTCTGTGTGTGTACATGATTGCTGGTATGTTGGTATTTCATCTTGTATGTTTGTTCGCTCGTTTACGTATGTGATTTATTTTGTCTTCGTCTTGGATGGGTTAAGGGGGGTGACCTGCTTTTTGTTATTTCTGTCCTTTTCTCATTTTAAGACTTTAACCCCCATCTACTGTAGGTGTCTATTTCTTCCTGGCGAGCGATAGCGAGCCAGCATTATATGAAGAAATCCGGCTTCGCCGGAGACATTTTTCTATCGAAAAATTTATAAATTTAGCCTGCTGTCAAACAAAAATAAAAAATTTGCTGGGTCGCTACCGCTCACCAGTAAAAAATTGACACCTGGATGGAGATAAAAGTCTTAAAATAGTAGGCTGAATGGGGCCAAATGGATACAAGCCATTTGTATCCAAAGATACAAAAGATAGAAAAGGACAGAACAAAAACAGGTCACCCCCCTTAATGTGTGTGTGTAGGGGGGGGGGGGGGGGGGGGGGGGCTTTTACTTCGATGTTGTTGATGTACTTATATGTTTTATATTTGCATACATGTTGTTGTTGTTTGATTTGTGTGAGTGATGTTGGTTATAATGTGTATATGTATGTATTTCTGTATCTATGTGTGTGATGTATGTATGTATGAAAGTATGAATGTATGCGTATGTGCGTGCGTGTGAGTGTGTATATGTGCGTATATGTATACGTGTGCATGAGAGTGTGTATTTGTGAATAAACATATTTACGTAGTGTAGGTACTGATGAATTTAACACCACCAATTAACTCCCCAGATTCCCTAAACACAGGCCTTCCAGAGCCAAAATACAATCACGGTCAAAAGTCATGTGTGTGTGTGAGTGTGTGTGTACTCATTAAACATACACAAGCCTCTCAAACCCGCAGTACATTCACGGTCAAGTGTCGTCTATGTTTGCGTTTAATAATAATAATTGTTGTTGTTGTTGTTGTTGTTGTTGTTCCCCAAGCTGCCTGGCCGAACAGCCCCAAGGCCCCGAGCAATTCCAAGGCCATAACAATTTTTAACATAATAATTTTTGTTGTATTGTTCATTTGCAGGAGTGAGGCTGAAAATCTACATAATTTTTCTTAACCTAGATCCAGTACAATGATTATTTTACCTGAACTCTTTTGGTGCGGCCGAAGTATGTTTACGTCCTATATAAGAAAGCCCATATTCCGGGCGCTGTACAGTTGGGGTCCTGCCTCCCAGAGCTTGATCTCCCTGTACCTCTTACTGGATCTCTTTCTATCAATTTTGTATAATATGGGACTTCCCCGATATATTGACCGACTGACATGCGAAGTTTCCTTTAGTACTACATTACTTTTTGTCAGCAGTCAAACACTATGCACCAGGTATTATGGAGATACCCACTTAGCCATAGTTGCAACACAAAGCCGGTTATGGCGGGTGGCTGTGACCTGATGAAATCCACCCGCTCCTCTAATTTACCTGGAGGTGTGAGTTTGATTACGTCTATGTACTTTTCATAAATTTACTTTATTTTGTCTCTTAGTTGGCTTAATCTCAAATATTTTCATGTGTGTGTGTGTGTGTGTGTGTGTGTGTGTGTGTGTGTGTGTGTGTGTGTGTGTGTGTGTGTGTGTGTAGTTTCTAAGCATACACAACCTTTCAGACACACAGTAGTCACGGAAGAGTCTTGTATGAAAGTGTGTGCGTGTGAATGTTTGTGTGTGTGTGTGTGTGTGTGTGTGTATTTGTTTGTGTGTGTGTGTGTGTGTGTGTATTTGTTTGTGTGTGTGTGTGAGTTTGTGTGTGTGTGTGTGTGTGTGTGTGTGTGTATTTTCTAAACATATACAAGCCTTTCAGAGCCGCATTACAGTCACAGTCAAAAGTCGTGTAGTCTATATGTGTGTATGTACAGTATGTGTGTGTGTGTACTCTCTAAACATACATAAGCCTTTCAGACCCACAGTACAGTCACGATCAAAAGTCGTGTATGAAAGTGTGTGCGCGTGTGAATGTTTGTATGTGTTTATGTTCGATTGTGTATGTATATGTGTGTGTTTGGACTCTCTAGACATACACAAACCTTTGAGACCCACAGTACAGTCACGATCAAAAGTCGTGTATGAATGCGTGTGTGCGTGTGAATGTTTGTATGTGTGTGTGTGTTTATGTTCGATTGTGTATGTATATGTGTGTGTTTGGACTCTCTAGACATACACAAACCTTTCAGACCCACAGTACAGTCACGATCAAAAGTCGTGTATGAATGCGTGTGAATGTTTGTATGTATGTGTGTGTTTATGTTCGATTGTGTATGTATATGTGTGTGTTTGGACTCTCTAGACATACACAAACCTTTGAGACCCACAGTACAGTCACGGTTAAAAGTCGTGTATGAATGCGTGTGCGCGTGTGAATGTTTGTATATGTGTGTGTGTGTTTATGTTCGATTGTGTATGTATATGTGTGTGTTTGGACTCTCTAGACATACACAAACCTTTCAGACCCACAGTACAGTCACGGTCAAAAGTTACAACTCGCCTTCACAATTCCAATTCTATCCTCTCTTTATGATTTAGTTAATACCTATCAACGAAATCTATCAACTCTATATAATACTGCTTCAATATGGATGCTTTATACATGACTGGTGAAGCTCTTTTCTGTATGTTTTACTAGAGGGATAGCACAATATAATATAGTACCTCTTCTCAACAAAGCCAACTACAGCCACTAAGTTCATGTGTGTTAAAGATTGTGTTGTTTGTCATTCATTATGGTTGGTCAAGAAATCCTGACACCCAACCTCACATAACCAAACGGTAACTTTGGCAACTGAGCTGATATTTCCGACATTTAGGAAGAGTCAACCAGTAAATATTAGTGTGAAAATATATTGTGACAAGGGGCTAAATCTCACACTATTCAGATTAACCATATTTAATAGTCTATTGTAGGTCAATATTATACAGGCTCTCCCAAATGATCTGTACCAAAGGTCAGGATTAGGATACATAATTCTAATTAAGCATAAAATATGCTTTTGACAAAATACCAAATATCTGCGATCATGGGGATGTTAACTGTTACATTATACCACGTATTTCCCTATAAGCAGGCAAATAAACTTCTAATAATCCAAATGATAACAAAATATTTTGGTCTACTCTTACTCATTCAAATCCAACTTCACTACTGCTTCATCCATTCCACCATTAAAATCTCCGACTGGCAATCTTGTAAGTGACCCACGAGGTAAAGCTAACCTTCTTGCAGATATTTTCTCCACCAACTCAACCTTAGATGACATAAATCAAGATGTCCCTGTACTTAATTTTAATTCACCTGAAATTCAAAACTATTTTGCAGAATCTCTCAGTAGATAAGGCTCCTGGTCCAGATGAAATTCCTCCAATAGTACTTAAGAATTGCTCCTTGGTGCTCGCTCCTGTATTGGCAAAATTTTTCCGTCTGTGTACTCATACCTCATGCTTCCCAGTACCCTGGAAAGAAGCAAACATCCATCCAGTTCCTAAAAAAGGTGCCTCTTCAGATCCATCAAACTACAGACCAATAGCTATAACTTCCACTCTTGGCAAAGTTTTTGAAATTATATTAAATAATCACATAATTAAGCATCTGGAGAATAATAAATTAATCAGTGATAGGCAATATGGTTTTAGACGATGTCGATCAACTGCAGACATTCTTTGCCTTCTTACGCATCAAATCAACCAAGCTACAGACCAACATGGTGAAACACATACAATAGCACTGGATATATCAAAGGCATTTGATAGAGTCTGGCATCAATCCTTATTGTCGAAGATGTCACACTACGGCCTTGCATCATTAGTTCCACTAATTTCTTCTTATCTTCATAACAGAAAAATACGTGTAATGGTAGATGGCCTTTATTCTCAATTTCACTCAATAAATGCTGGTGTTCCCCAGGGATCAGTTTTGGCCCCAACTCTGTTCCTCATTCATATCAATGATCTCATATCTACCACTCATAATCCAATACATTCCTACGCAGATGACTCAACACTCCACAGTTCCTTCACATTTACCAATTCTTTCACCCAACCCGATCTTATAAATTCAAAAATAAACACTGCAATTTCTCTGAACCAGGACCTTTCTAGAATTAATGAATGGGGACAAGAGAATCTAGTTTCCTTTAATGCACAGAAAACCAAGTACATTCAATTTTCTAACCGACAGAATCTCACTGACTCCCATATATTTTTAATGATGTAAATATTCCCACTTCCCCTAGTATTGACATTCTCGGTGTAACATTAACTACTAACTTGAGCTGGACACATTATGTTAGAAGCATTGCTAAGAATGCCTCTAAAAAACTGGGACTCCTGTACAGAGTTCGAGAATTCTTCACTGACGAGCAGTTGGCCGTAATATATAAAAGTCATGTGCGCTCTCAGATGGATTACTGTTCACCTCTGTGGGGTGGAAGTGGAGTGGTTGCATTGAGGCAGTTGGACAAAATTCAAAATAAAGCTATTAGATTAATCAATAACCCTGCAATCACACAGGACCTTCCTACATTAGCCATACGAAGAAACGTTGCATCCCTTGCATTATTCTACAGATATTTTCACAGCAATTGTTCCGAGGAACTTGCTTCAATTGTGCCGCCTCTCCACATCTTTCCCCGTAGAACTAGGGCAGCTGAGAGCGCCCATGAATTTACACTTTCTCCTCCACAATGCAGAACTTCTGCTTATCAGAATTCATTTATCCCCAGAGCTACTACTCTTTGGAATTCACTTCCCTCGAATTGCTTTCCACAAACTTACAATCAACAAATGTTTAAATCCAGTTGTTACAAACATTTTATGAATGGAGGATGCCTTTAGGCACATGGACCTTTTTGTTTTATCTGTGTTTTTCCTTCCTCCATTCATTGTCTCTTAAAAAAAAAAAAAAAAAAAAATAAGGTTTGCCCTGCTGTCAAAGAAGCTTCCACAACTTTTACTAAACGTTTTACCATATTATTATCTTGTAAGTTGTATTATTATAGGCTTCCTAGGCAACATTGAACCTGTAAGAAACAGCTTGACATGGACGAGTCCACTAGAGTTGTGCAGGGAAGGATACTTCAAACAATCAATATGTCTTTTATCTGTGTTCTTTGTTCTGTGTTCTGTGATTGTGTTCTTTTATTTAATAATTTTCATTTTAGTAAGTGTTGTTTCCACATAGCGATTTTGATAATTTAATTTGTCCTAGTCCCAATTTTGGTTTGTTTAGTTTGCAAGTTTTAAATTTTAATCTTTGAGATTTCAATGTTTGTTTATCGAATATTTGATGCTAGAATCGTACCTTAAAATTAAGCACACCTATAATGCGACACCCTGTGGAGATAACGTACACCCAACATAATGGTTTGTCCAGCCCTGGTTCTAGATGGTATTCAACAGGAGCGGATCCAGCTCAGGGCTTAAGGGGGGGGGGGGGGGTGATATATATACATGAGGGGCGCCATAACTTTATATGTATTGTATTTCAGATAAAATGCAGTATATATCAGATGTATGGGTGCAATTTTAGTCACCAAGGGTGGGGGGGGGGGGGCCTTACGAGTGTTGTTCAGAATTCTTTCACTAGCGATTAATACAAAGTAGCACCATAATACCGAAGGGAATAATGTTGTTGACTATAGGAAACAACTTTTAACTGTGTCTGTACCTGCATTCATGAGACGTGGAGCTGCCTGCAAATTAAAAAGGCTCCCACTGCAGGTCTCTTTCCAACACTCCATTAGATATTCAGGACCCAGTTCATTATACCGAATTGGAGACTCAGGCGCTTCTTGTGACTGTTTGAGAGTCGAGGAGGTGGGGTACTGGTGGTGTAAGTGGTTGTGATAGTGGTGAGTATGGTGGTGGTGGTGCTAGTGATGTAAGTGGTTGAGGTAGTGGTGATTATGGTGGTGGTGATAGTAGTAGTGGTGGTGGTGGTGGTGGTGTAAGTGGTTGTGATAGTGGTGATTAAGTTAGTGGTGGTGATAGTAATGCTGGTATTCATTGTAACGGTGGTAGTGCTGGTGGTAGTATTTGAGGTACTGGTGGTGATAGAAGAGGTTGTGATAGTGGTGAATATGGTGGTGGTGGTGATAGTAGTGGTGATATTTATTGTAACAGTGGTAGTGCTGGTGGTTGTAGTATTTGAGGTAATGGTGGTGATAGTAGTTGAGGTAATGATGGTGATAGTAGTTGAGGTAATGATGGTGATAGTAGTGGTGATGGTAGTAGCTGAGGTAATGGTGGTTATAGTAGCGGTGGTGTATGTGGCTGTGATGTGGTGGTGTTAGTGGCTGTGCTTGTGGTGGTGGTGGTGATAGTAGTAATGGTGGTAGTGGTGTATGTGGCTGTGATTGTGATGATGGTGGTGGTGATGGATGTAGTGATAGTGGTAGTAGTGAAGGTGATGGTAGTAGAAGTAGTGATGGTGGTGGTAAAGGTGGTAGTGGTGGTGGTGGTGGTTCATTATACCGAATTTGAGACTCAGGGCTTATCGTAACTGTTTGGAAGTTGAGAAAGTGGTGGTGGTGGTAGTGGTGGTTATAGTGATGGTGGTGGTAGTGATAGAAGTGGTGTTGCTAATAGTGAAGGAGACTGTAGCAGAAGATAATATGTTGATGGTGAAAGTAGTAGTAGTGATGGTGGTGGTGGTATAAGTGATCGTGGTGATAGTGGTAACAAATACATCTAACAGACAAGAGATCGTAATTTCAAATAAAGTTTAAAAACTTCATAATTTACGGCTTTTCCTGTACATTTTACGGCTATTGTTTACTGTGAAGCTAATGACCAAACTCAAACGTGTACAGCACATTTATACATTTTAGGATATATCTACTATAAACGCTATAACATCAATTTAGTTGCCGATACCAGTGTCAAGCCGGTGTCACACGAGCGCATTTTCCGTCAATTTATTTTTACGAACAATTGTAGTCTGACAGCTTTAAAATCTCAAGTTATATCAGAATTCAGCCACTTTATACAATCTACCTCAGTCTAGCAATGTAAAAAGACCCGAAATATTGTGATAATTTTTTTGTTCATAGAATATTGCCAGCGCTCGTGTGACATCGCCTAAACATAGTCTAAAAAATAATGCAAGAAAAAAGTTGTGAATCGAAGGTTGCTGGAAAAACTCGTGTAAATCCGCCAATAACCCTTTCAGTACCGGTGGCGTCCGTTTAACTGTAATCTGGCTACTATTAGAAGATTTTATTCAGCTTAAAAGAGGCTTTCAGATATTTACAGACTTCGAACAATCTCACTTAACTCTTAACTACCAACAATGCTTCTTAAACTGCCCAAAATCGTCTAATTATGGCTAGAATAAAAACAAAAACTAAGTCACCAGTAGCAAAGGGGATAAACAAACCATCAAGTAAACAAACACAGAGGATCAAAATAATGCTCCTTTGGTGGCGCTTACATTGATCCAGAGTGTTGACAAGTAATTTAAATACGCGAGTCGGCCAAATATTAAGGGGAGGTTTTTAGTGTTTCCTAGACTTCCATCAAGCTTGAAATTACACCCCCATGACCCCCTTTCAAGATAAATTTGTACATTTTTCGGTAGAAAAATGTCCCGGCCGAAGGCCGGTTCCGCTTAAAATACAGGCTCGCTATCGCTCGCCAGGAAAAAATCGACACCTAAATGGGACGAAAGGTCTTAAAAGTGACATAAATTGGGTGAAAGTTCTTAAAATCGCCAAACTAATGGGGCGAACGTCTTCAAATTTCAAAAGCAATGGGGCTAAACATGAGGGAGAAAGGGGTAAAGAAAAAAATCCCTCAAGTGGCAATCTCCCCTTAATAACAATGACAGAGCGTGATAACACGGCAGAAATGTAATACTGTGTTGGTTCGTAATTACGCTAAATCCCGCAATCTAATGTTTTGCCTGCTTTATCGGATTAATTATAGAGAGTAAGAGTTGCAGTGGTGGTGGTGGTAGTGGATGGTGTTGCTTAAATCATTAGTAGTAGTAGTAGTAGGGATTGCTGTCGTAGGAGTAGTATTTGTTATTGAAGTAAGTTGTCTGTAATAGTAGTAATAGCTGTTGTTGTAATCCTAGTTGTCGTAGTAATGTTATAATGTTTTTAATGTCTTCGTGGCGCAATGCACAAGGGTGTTGATTTTCGGTGTGAGCGTCCTGGGTTCGAATCCCCGGACTGCCACATGTGTTTGTTAATTTCATTAATCGAGTTTCGGAGTAAAGTTGGTTAGTGGAGCGAACATACTAATTAGCGTTATTATTGTTTACTATACAACTGCTCTTATTGTGTTATATTCTTCTAGGTTTAATTCTAGTTTCGCTTTCACAGCATACTCATACATTTCTATGGCTACTTTAGAGTTGTCATATACCATACTTAATTCCTATATATGTCCAAAGCGGCGGAAATGCATTATAAGGAATTATAGCTACTGTTAAAAAAATATAATATTTTCTCCCCATATGCGGCACCATAGCTATTACATAATACTAGGTTAGGTTAGGTAAGGTTGTTAGGTTAGGCTAATGTCGTTAATGTAGTTTATTATCATTATATTACGCCTTTTACTCAGCAATTTCCCTGATCTTCATAGTTGGTCGGGAAGCTATGCCTTTACAACGGCGCCTCCCTTTTGTCGCTGTGTACGTGAAACTAGAATTTTACCTTCTTCGATTTCGATCTATATTATTTGTTGTTGCTATTTTTAGTTTATAAATGTGTCATTATTTGCCAGGGAAAGTGTGCATAATACGTCCAAACATTTGTCGAAGATATTTCGCTGGATAATCTGTCTATATTATGTCGTAACATTCTGAAGCAACATCAATCTTCATGTATTTGCCTTCCGAGTTTACGACGTCGTGATATCGAGTTAAGGGCAGATCTCCACTTGACGGATTTTTTTCTTGACCCCTTTCTCCCTCATGTTTAGCCCCATTGCTTTTGATATTATAAAAAGTTTGCCCCATTAGTTTAGCGATTTTAAGAACTTTCACCCCATATTAAGACCTTTCGTGCAATTCAGGTGTCGATTTTATCCTGGCGAGCGATAGCGAGCCTGTAATTTAAGAGGAACCGGCTTTCAGCCGGGACATTTTTCTACCGAAAAATGTACAAATTTATCTTGAAAGGGGCTCAAGGGGGTGTAATCTTAAGCTTGATGGATATCTAGAGACCAAACTAAAAACCTCCCCTTAAGAACACAGCCATCTATCATGAATATAGAGTGGGGTCAAATGCAAAGTAGGTTATATCGGTAGTGGTATGTCTGTATGGTAGTTGTGGTGAGGGTGGGTTGATGTGGTTATTGTATGTGTGGTGGTAATGGTGTGGTAGTGATAGTGGGTGGTAGGAGGGTGGTAGCATGAATGATAGTACAAAGGAGTACAACGGAGTACAAAGGAAATCAAGCAACAACAGATCTAGTGACTCTTCTAGGTTGCTTGTCCTCCAAAACACTGAGGATCAAGTGTCCAAACAGTGGTTTAGAGGTTTAACCTAAATGGCACGAAAGGTCTTAAAATTGACAGAATGGGGCGGAAATATCTTAAAAATCACCAAACTAATGGGTCAAACTTCTTAAAATCTCAAAAGCAATGGGGCTAGACATGAGGGAGAAAGGAGTCAAGAAAAATGTCCCTCAAGTGGAAATCTCCCCTTAAGGTAGGAGAGAATGTGTGTGTATATGTGTGTGTGCGCGCACGCACACACACTTAGTAGCAAATGTATCGATACTTAATGGAAACATATGAAAGTACATGTCTCTGCATCATGTTAGGGGAGGTTTTTAGTTTGGTCTCTAGATATCCTTCAAGCTTAAGATTACACCCCCTTGAGCCCCTTTCAAGATAAATTTGTACATTTTTGGGTAGAAAAATATCCCGGCTGAAAGCCGGTTCGGTATTATTCTATAATTGCACCTATACGAGCTGAACAAATTATTATTGTATTTAACAGGAAGGTACAACGAGGTAAGTGATGTGGTATAGGTGGCAATATGCGGAAATGGATTATAAGGGCATTCTGCCCCCCTCTTACCCCCTTACGAAAATCTACGGTTATTCACTCCACCCCAACTGGATTTCTACCGTTTTACCCAACCAGCGGGGGTGTGGGGGCGGCAGCCCCCACCCATAATACTAGGTTAGGTTAGGTAAGGTGGTTAGGTTAGGCTAATGTCTCTCTGAAACATTGTAAATCCGTGTCACATCTAGATTGATAGACTTTTGTCAGAGGGGGGCGGAATGCCCTTATAATCCATTTCCGCATATTGCCACCTATACCACATCACTTACCTCGTTGTACCTTCCTGTTAAATACAATAATAATTTGTTTAGCTCGTATAGGTGCAATTATAGACATTTACCGCCGGTTCCTCTTAAAGTACAGGCTCGCTATCGCTCGCCAGTATAAAATCGACACCTAAATGGCACAAAAGGTTTTAAAATTGACAGAAATGGGTTGAAAGTTCTTAAAATCGTCAAAATAATGGGGCAAACGTCTTAAAATTAGAAAAACAATGAGGCTAAACATGAGGGAGAAAGGAGTCAAGAAAAAAATCCCTCAAGTGGAAATCTCCCCTTAACCCCATGCACAACCCCCGCCCATTATGCCGCCCGAGAGCGGCCCTCTGCGGGTCCCACAACGAAAACGTTAAACTTTCGATAATTACGGTATCAACAGCCAAACAGGATTATTAAAATTACGAAGGACCACTAGAATACGTCTACAATACGTAATGAAATAATAAAGTATTGTGAAAACAGTAAGTTAAGGGGAGGTGTTTAGTTAGTTCCCTAGACCTCCATCAAGCTTAAAATTACCCCCCTTAGACCCCCTAAATTTCCCGGCCGAAGGCCAATTCTTCTTAAATTACAGGCTCGCTTTCGCTCGCCAGGACAAAATCGACACCTAAATGGCACGAAAGGTCTTAAAATTGACAGAAATGGGGCGAAAGTTTTTAATAAATGGGGCGCAGGTTTTAAAATCTCAAAGTCAATAGGGCTAAACATGAGGGAGAAAGGGGTCCAGAAAAAAATGTCTCAAGTGGAAATCACCCCTTAACCTACTTGTGTTGCTGGTAGAGTGTACTGTACTTGTTACCTCACGGAGATTCACTCCTTTGCCACTTTAAGCCACTACTGCAATTTGAACAAATCAATAATTAGTAACCGAGTATTAATGTAAATATTGATCACAATATATTTGAAAAGTGTTTGCTATCTGTGAAACTAAGTTATTTTCAAAGTAAACGTATTATATTTACCTGTTTAGATAGTATGCTGCGTAACCATACGACACGAATGACTTGTGTTGTACCGACCACCTGTTCTCACGTGCCCTACAGTACACCATTATCGCCTCAACTGGCCAACCGAGTCAGAAAAGAGGGCAAGATGTAAACTCCGTAAAACTGGTTTGATGGCGAGTACTGTGACAGATGCGAGACGATGTGTGCCTTATACACTGTCTGTTAGTCAACTGACAACTCCCGGCTCTCACTCTAAGTCTAAAATTTCACCTAGTACACCTAAACGCGTAAATAGCGACAACCCCACTGTACTCAGTATCGAATGTAAACGTAGCACTACAATGCTTTAGTGGAGGTCAGATACTGCTGAACTTGGCTCTTAAAAGTTCAAAGATTCGATTTGGTGTAACTCTATAATACACTTACGACTGTACAGTACAGTCCTGTCCGAGCTTTCAGTTCATCCTCATTATTCAGCTTTCAGTTCATCCTCATTATTCAGCTTTCAGTTCATCCTCATTATTCAGCTTTCAGTTCATCCCCATTATTCAGCTTTCAGTTCCATCCTCATTATTCAGCTTTCAGTTCATCCTCATTATTCAGCTTTCAGTTCCATCCTCATTATTCAGCTTTCAGTTCATCCTCATTATTCAGCTTTCCGTTTTTTGGACTTTAAAAGTCCTCTGTAGCCCAAATTATAAGTCCTAGGGAATTCTACTTGGTGCCATTCGATTTTTCTCGCCGAGCTGCTTCTAGACATCGTCTTAGATTTCATTTTCGCCCAGCCATTCGCCCAGAATCGAGAAAAAGAAATTTCAAAAAAACATTTGCCTAGGCAAATCGGTGATTTTGGTCGAATTTTGACTTGTCAATATTATTACATATTTGGATTCGTCTCGCCGTTGCGGATTCAACGGTATAATAATTTTTTAATTTTGACATATTTTTAGGCCCCCTAGGCCTATTTTAAAGTTTAAAAACTCCATAGACGAGTTATTTATGAACCAATTTTGTTTAAATTTATACCATAAGTACACTTTGGCAAGCTGAATCGAATGGCGCAAACAGAATTAAAATCGGACCATTAGTTTAGGATTTCGATTTTGACAGGGCCTTCCTGGAGGGCACAGGGGACCGTTTTTTGGACTTTAAAAGTCCTCTGTAGCCCAAACTATAAGTCCTAGGAAATTCTACTTGGTGCCATTCGATTTTTCTCGCCGAGCTACTTCTAGATATGGTCTTAGATTTTATTTTCGCCCAGCCATTCGCCCAGAATAAAAAAATATTAGTTTCCAAAATCCCTGCCCAGGAAAATGTTTGCACTTGGCGGGCGACTTTCGAATTTCGAGTTTTCATTGATATATGTGGATTCGTCTCGTCATTAGAATTCCAACGGTATATGAATTTTTTAATTTTGACCAATGTTTAGGCCCAATAGGCCTATTTTAAAGTTTAAAAACTCCATAGACGAGTTATCTATGTATGGATTTTGTTCAATTTTTTACTAAAAGTACATGTTGACACGCTGAATCGAATGGCGCAAACAGAATTGAAATTGGACTATTAGTTTAGGATTTCGTATTTGACTTAGCCTTCCTAGAGGGCCCAAATGACCGTTTTTGGGACTTTTAAAAGTCCTCTGTAGCTCAAACTATAAGTCCTAGGGAATTCTACTTGGTGCCATTCAATTTTTCTCGACGAGCTGCTTCCATACATGGTCGTAAATTGCAATTTCGAGTCTTGTAGCAGTGATGAAAAGCGCGGTTATAGTGATGATAATAGTGGTTTTGGCAATGTTAATAGTGCTAGTGGATACAGAGGTGGTGATTGTAAACTGGGAAAAGTAGTTAGGACAGTGGTGGGGATAGTGATAGCGACCATGATAGTAGTAGTAGTAGTAGTAGTAGTAGTAGTAGCAGTAGTTGTAGTGGCTGTATCAGAGAAGCCATTGATCAAGTGATGATATATAGAGCCTCTCACTGTACCTGGCTTGCCCACAGAGCCGTCACATTTATCTTGACTCCCCCCACAAGACCTCACCAACGTCTAGTTATTAGAGTAAATAACCCCGGAAGGCACTAGGACCTAAAGCATCGCCTACCAAGACATACGGTATGTAACTGGCGGGTGCACATGTCCCGGGAGGCATGTATAGTGTGATTGTAACGGTCAAATGGCACACTTTTTGAGCGATTTTTGCATGTATTCATTATTTTTCTAGTTTCCTCCCTAGACCTCCATCAAATTAAAAAAGAAACATCCATTAGATCCCCCTATTAAATTAGTTTGTACATTTTTCGGTAGAAAAATTTCCCGGCCGAAGGCCGGTTCTTCCAACATTACAGGCTCACTATCGTTCGCGAGGGAAAAAATCGACACCTAAATAGCACGAAAGGTCTAAATATTGACGACGAAATGGGACGAAAGGTATTAAAATTGTCAAACTAATGGGCCGAACGTCTTAAAATCTGAAAACTAATGGGGCTAAACATGAGGGAGAAAGGGGTACACAAAAACGGCCCATCTCCCCTTAAGCTATTACTACAAAAAATACACTTATCTAGAACTACTTGTGGAATATGCATTGTGGCTGACCTTCTGAAGGTTCCCGATGTGTTGTGTGATAGACGATTACATGTCTATCTATCTATCTATCTATCTATTGCCAGAATCCTTAATCCAGATGGAAGTTTCCTCAGTATAATCTAAGAAACATGATATAAAGGAGAGAGACATATCTGACACACAAGCATTAACAGCATGCTCCAAGCCACAACAATGTTTTATGGTAATATATATATACTGTATACTTTTTGGTAGTGTTGAAACTCACACACACACACACACACACACATTAATTTAGACAAAATTATCTCCCATATATTTTGTGTATTTTAAACCTGTCTCCCCTTGGTCATTAGTCCATAACATGACCATTGAACCACCGTCAGTAGCCCGGTTAGAGTCATCCCTTATACTGTGTGTACAATAATGAAAGCCTTACACTGTAGCAGACTGTTGCACATTGTAGGCGGATTAATTTGAATAAATTGTAAAAAGGCTTCACTATATTCGGCACTCATTAGAGAACGGGGTTGAAATTTACATCATAAAAGTATTTTTAATTCTGATAGAAAGTCCTGAAATGCTATGCATATCACTTATTAGACATGATAGGATGCACACAGTCTGCTTTAGTGTGTTTGTTCAATATATGTAATTATGTGTTTTATGTGTTTTATGTAATTATGTGTTTTATGTGTTTTATGTAATTATGTGTTTTATGTGTTTTATGTGTTTTTTTCTATATGCAGCTTGATGCCTGGATACTACTACTATGGTACTACTACTACTACTACTAATAATAATAATAATAATAATAATAATAATAACGACACAGGAAGAAAAACCAAAGGACATTCACATACGTTCGATCTTTATAATGTTATATTCTGCAAGCAATATTTGTCACTGCCTAGTCAGAAGGAATAATGCAATAATTGAGCCACACTAATGATAAAACCGCTTTATTCGCCATCTATAGGGACACCTGTAACACTGATAGCTACACAACACAACTTATTTATCAGGGGGGGTGGGGGGGGGGAGGGGGTTAACGAAAGTAATATCATCTCCACAAACCGTCATTGGGGAGAGTTGAAACCTTTCTTCTTATTGCCGCCATCTTGTTGTCCCTTTCAATCCGATGGTAACTTTTGTGACATTCTGGTTTTTTTAAGGTTAGGAATTATCTGTAGGATTTAATAGTATGTCCTAAAACTTTCAACTAATTACTCAATCAAGGAAGCAGTAAATGATTAGTAAATTAGTCAGACAAACAGTCCATTAGTCAGTAAATCAGTAAATATATCAACATTTCAGTCAGTCAACCATCAGTCATTTAATTAGCCAATGATTTACTCATATAGTTCGTATTAGCATTCAATTAATTAATCAATATATCGCCATTAGATTGAAAGGGGCGAATCTTCATAAACTAGTTGATTTTCTTTGTTGTAAACCCTGTAAACCATTGCTTGGGGTGAGGTGGAATACAAACCCTGTAAACCCTGTAAACCATTGCTTGGGGTGAGGTGGAATACAAACCCTGTAAACCATTGCTTGGGGTGAGGTGGAATACAAACCCTGTAAACCCTGTAAACCATTGCTTGGGGCGAGGTGGAATACAAACCCTGTAAACCCTGTAAACCATTGCTTGGGGCGAGGTGGAATACAAACCCTGTAAACCCTGTAAACCATTGCTTGGGGTGAGGTGGAATACAAACCCTGTAAACCCTGTAAACCATTGCTTGGGGTGAGGCGGAATACAAATACTGAAGGAATGCTGAAAGGATATTACAACAATTAAATTTAACCCTTTGAAGCTCTGACGCGTTTTAGCAGTTTATTTTGGCTATCATTAGACGATGTTATGCAGCTTAGGAAGTATCTGTGGGCATTAAAAGGGTAAATACTATCTCAATCAACCCTTTGACTTCCATATACCGTTACTAATCGGACTAAAATCGTCTAATAGTAGCCAGAAACAGAAAGGGTTAATGTATTTTGAAGACTTGACACTAATATTTCCTGAAACACATACCTAATTCCAAGATAATCTTAAAGTTGTAACAATAACAACTGGAGCTTGTACACTTATCAAGAACTAGTTTGTTAGATCAGATGCTTGATGACACATAGTTGGACAAATGTGTGCAACCACCGAGACAAAATGCAAATAATAACACGAAATGTCTCCGTTTTCACTTGCTTATTAAATAAAATAAATCTAAAATATAGAATAAGGACAACATTATTGTAAAACCTTTTTATAAAAAAATAGTTTACCAAGATAAATGTCGTAAGTATGTTTATAACTTGTAATTTGACCTGTCTGGTGTGTCGAGAATATGATGGGAGTGGAATGTATAAACAAAATATGGGGTGATGCAAAATTGGAATGACGACCATGTAACATGACGAGAATATAATGGATTGCAGGTACAATTGGTGGGATTGAGACATGATTAATGTAGAATGTGTGGATCTGGCGTAGTTAATTCAAGGGGA
Source organism: Paralithodes platypus (assembly GCA_032716605.1). Taxonomy (NCBI): domain Eukaryota; kingdom Metazoa; phylum Arthropoda; class Malacostraca; order Decapoda; family Lithodidae; genus Paralithodes; species Paralithodes platypus. Next base: position 4,011,487 of record CM064540.1, read on the forward strand.
GACTGGCCGTTTGTTTGGTCTATTAATATATTTATTCAAATTTTGTTTTTAGTTTCCTCCCTAGACCTCCATCAAGCTTAGAAAAACACCCCCTAGACCCCCCTTCAAGATAAATTTGTACATTTTTCGGTAGAAATATATATATATATATATATATATATATATATATATATATATATATATATATATATATATATATATTGCAAGTCCTCTAAAATGAACAGTACTTCCAATGTATTAACCTTTGACCACTAGTCATATAGTGTAGGGTATGCTAGATAAAGATATGTTTTATAGTAGCATATATTCTAGGTAATGCCTTACTTCTTTACCTTAATTAACCTGATCTGTCTTATACACTGTTTTTAATTGAATGCTGAAATCGTACAGTATATTTAAGTCTCAACTCAAACCAAATAAAATATTGAAAACATACGAAAAAAATTCTATTAACAATACGGAACACCAGACTGAAAACTATGGGACCTGCCTTCACTGCCTTAGGTCAATCAATTTATAAACTATGGGACCTGCCTTCACTGCCTTAGGTCAATCAATTTATAAAAATAATATTAATTAACAGAAAAGTGAACAAGTACAAGGAGCGGCAGTCATTAAGGGAGCCCACCTCGCTTTTTTTTTCTCTTTCTCTCCCTCTCTCTTTGGCTTATATCCATTCGGCCCCATTCAGCCTACTGTTTTAAGACGTTTACCCCCATCCAGGTGTCAATATTTTCCTGGTGAGCGTTAGCGAGCCAGCATATATATATTTTTGTTTTGAGAGCAAGCTAAATTTGTAAATTTTTCGATAGCAAAATGTCTCCGGCGAAGCCGGATTTCTCCATACAATGCTGGCTCGCTATTGCTTGCCAGGAAGATATCGACAAGTGGATGGGGATAAACGTTTTAAAACAGTTGGCTGAATGGGGCTGAATGGATACAAGCCAGAGCAAGAGAGAAAAGGAGAGAGAGCTAAAAAAAAAAGCAGGTGACCCCCCTTAATTTTCTATAATAACAACGGCAATCGAAGACCCATCAAGCTATTGTGGAACGAACATTATAATTACATTTGCAGTACCAAAAATAGTAAGTCAGGGAATCATGTCAAACACTTCTCTTCATTTCACCCTTCCAGTATTACGATGCGTATTTTTCATGTTATACTGGTGAATGTAATGCAATTTTACTCCACCTTGGATGGATCTGTGGGATTGAAAGGGTTAATTAAAGTCTAGTTGACCTCTTTGATTGCTGGAGATAATTCCCAAGCTGCCTTGAGTCGTCTACTGTTAGCAAGAATATAATGGAAAATACACCATGTTACTGAAAGGGATAAATACTTAGATTGATGGAGAACGCTAAGCAAACCTTTAATATTCGTATCCCATTTAGCGGGGGATAACAAGATGTCAGTATATTTCTACATGTTTTCATTATCAATGTACACCGAACACGAGACACTTATTAATATGTACACACAGGAGGGGGGGGGGAGGGGGGGCTACACAATATCTTAATCCTTTCAAGCTCCAATACGCGTTTCTGTTCTGTTTTCTGGCTACTATTAGACGATTTTATTCAGATTAGTAACGGTATATAGAAGTCAAAAGGGTCGATTGAGATAGTATTTACCCTTTTAATACCCACAGATCCTTCCTAAGCTGCATCAAATCGTCTAATGATAGCCAAAATAAACTGGTAAAACGCGTCAGAGCTTCAAAGGGTTAAATGTGTGTATGTACAGTCTTCCGTACATATTCCATTTTCCAACCATCCCAGCAAATCGTAACTTTGGACAGAACCGCACCAACCTCGACAACCCTCCTCCCTCATTCCACCTCCTACCAATAGTGGAAGGGAAAGAGGTGGAGCGAGGGAGGGAGGTTGGGGAAGGGGGTGCAGCTTTGCCAAATGACGACCCCAACATAATAGAATATGCGAGGCAAACTGTACAGTGGGGGTACGGTCGAGGTTAATAAGTGTTGTCAAATATTTCACAAAGTTTCGGACACTGACTAATACTTTGAGGGATAAGCACTTTTTCCAGTAACTATAAAGATACCAATAACACTTTTTGAGCGAACACCACTGGAATCTATGACAACACTTAGTACCCCCGGTTGTACATAACTTAGGGGCTCACTGGAGTTATGGTGTCTGGGGTTGTGAGTTATTAGAGTGAGCTTACACGACCGACTTCCTAAACATCCATTAATTTATTTGTATGCATTCATTTATCTGTTGCCAAAGATTTACAAGACATATTAGAATACAATGGTAAATAAATGTTGGCCTAGTCTGGTGAGCGAGTATGTTAATGTTATTTCCATACTGAACGAAGACTAAAAGCCGGTATCACACGAGAGCTTTTATAGTCAACATTCGATGATCAACAATTTGTCTGGAATATTTTGCACTGGTATCGGAAACTAACCTGATGGTGGATGAATTTAGGTAACAGACAAATAATACACGTTTACCTTATGAGCTGCCAGACCAGTGTTTTAAGGATAAATGTTGAGTGAAAAAGCGCTCGTGTGATACCGGCACATAAGGATCGGTCTGTTGATTTATAAAAGATCATATAATTAATGCCACCTATACCATATTCAGTGTTTGTCCAGCTGGTGGTAAATTGAATCCCTTAGTAGCTGATTTCTCGATTCTTAAGGGGGGTGACCTTCTTTTTGTTATTTCTGTCCTTTTCTCTCTTTCTCTGGCTTGTATCCATTCGGCCCCATTCAGCCAACTATTTTAAGACGTTTATCCCCATCTAGGTGTCGATTTCTTCCTGGCGAGCGATAGCGAGCCAGCATTATATGAAGAAATCCGGCTTCGCCGGAGACATTTTTCTATCGAAAAATGTACAAATTTAGCTTGCTGTCAAACAAAAATAAAAAATATGTGGCTCACCAATACAAAATTGACACCTGGATGGGGATAAACGTCTTGAAACAGTAGGCTGAATGGGGCCAAATGGATACAAGCCAGAGAAAGATAGAAAAGGACAGAACCAAAACAGGTCACCCCCCTAATGGAGAAATATGATACTGTTATGTCTCTGCGTCATAGTATTGCCACGTGTTCACAATTACCAACCCATTTCACTACACAATCTTGGTAATGGCCGAGTAATCAGGATGGCAATTTACCGCCAGTTGGAAACAAAATTCGACTATAGTAGAATTAACAACACACTTACGCGTATTTCCTTCTATTTGCATTAAGGCGGGTGACCTGTTTTTGTCCTGTCCTTTTCTATCTTTCTCTGGCTTGTATCCATTTGGCCCCATTCAGCCTACTGTTTTAAAACGTTTATCCCCATCCAGGTGTCAATTTTTTACTGGTGAGCGGTAGCGAGCCAGCATATTTTTTATTTTTGTTTGACAGCAGGCTAAATTTGTACATTTTCGATAGAAACATTTCTCCGGCGAAGCCGGATTTCTTCATATAATGCTGGCTCGCTATCGCTCGCCAGGAAGAAATCGACACCTAGATGAGGATAAACGTCTTAAAATAGTTGGCTGAATGGGGCCGAATGGATACAAGCCAGAGAAAGAGAGAAAAGGACAGAAATGACAAAAAGCAGGTCACCCCTCTTAAACTATTATATTGCTAGGAATAGGGCCGATAGTCACATGCGATAGTCCGTGGTTTTCTTGTACATTCTTCCTTAACCCATATTGTATCTAATTATTTAGGGCGAAGGATAATATAAAAATGTTCTGCTCTAAGCTAACACATATTTCAGTACAAATTTCAAGGGGATAGCGTTAGGGAGGATATTCAACTAGTTTCAGGCCCCTCACATTTCACGAAGAGAACGGAGTATGTTAATTTTGTACACTACACGACGTAAAATCTCTCCCCATACACTAGAGAATACATCTATATACATTTATGTATCAGTAGAATACATCTATATACATTTATGTATCAGTAGAATAACATATATATATATACACTTCTCGGTCGTGAGTTGGTGTATCGTTTGAGAGTTCGTAAAGTTTCTCTGAGGGCCTTGTCACAAGTACCAGTCGTCATTTCTTATTGGCCATCATTTCGTGTTCGTTTATAGTCGTTATTCAGCCGACAAACACCATAAAATAGTCATGAGGATAAGCGAGCACCCATCACTGTGTTTTCAGCATTTGTTTCTTTCAAAAATGTATACACAATCTTAGGAGAGTTTAACATGTGACCTACCTTTTCTAGCTTAAGGGGAGATATCCACTGGAGGGATTTTTTTCTTTACCCCTTTCTCCCTCATGTTTAGGGGGCCCCATTGCGTTTGAGATTTTAAGACGTTCGCCCCATTTGTTTGGCGATTTTAAAAACTTTCACCCCATTTATGTCACTTTTAAGACCTTGCGTGCCATTTAGGTGTCGATTTTTTCCTGGCGAGCGATAGCAAGCCTGAAATTTTAAGAGGAAACGGCCTTCGGCCGGGAAATTTTTCTATCGAAAAATGTACAAATTTATCTTGAAAGGGGTCTAGGGTTTTTTTTTTTAAAGCTTGATGGAGGTCTAGTGAGGAAACTAAGAAATAAAGGAATGAATGACCAAACAAACGGCTCGTCTCTCCTTAAGCCGGTATCACACGAGAGTTTTTATAGTCAACATTCGATGTTCAAAATTTGTCTGGCAACATTTTTGGAATGTTTTTCACTGGTATCGGAAACTACTACCCATTTCAGACCCCATGAGGCATCGTGTTTCGCGAATATCTTCATGGCTCTTAGTCACATCATTATGACATTCTAACACAATGTTTACGACAACCCGCCGTAATTTATGGTGGTATAGTAGTTTGGCAAATTGGTATATATACCTAAGGAGTTTACCCTTATCATCTTAAGGTGTAGTCAGTGAAAACACAAACACCTGAGCAAATGTTCGGACAAGACGACGTACCCCCCCCCCCCCCTCCCTTACATCTATTCCGTCCTTCCCCCACCAAACAAGCTCCCCGCCATCCCCCTCCCCCTCTCTTTCGCTCTCTTACATTCGTGAATAGTATGAAAAACAAATACGTGTAGCATATAACTGGATATTTATAGGCACAAACAACTCGAAAGGAGACTAAAACTGAAGTATGAATGGATTTTACACGGAAACGCTCTCTCTCTCTCAATTGCACACAGGGAAATATAAAGTCTTACACATAGTTATTCTATAGTAATTTCGTATAATACCTTACGAATATAACATTTGGGTGTAGTTACTGTAGTATGAATTGATAGTTTATGGAAACAACCGTGATGGCTCAGTTGCCAGTTTGATATTGTGCCAGTGTTTGGAATATTTGAGCAGGTAGATGGTCACTGGCATGCGATCGAAGAAGGTGGTTTGTCGCAAGCTACTGAAGGTGTGCTACATCCCTGCTACTGAAGGTGTGCTACATCCCTGCTACTGAAGGTGTGCTACATCCCTGCTAGCCATGGCCAATATGCTGAGATGCCCACGTGGGTGCAAAGGTGTCATTGCACTAAGACTGTTTAATATGTTCAACCACGAGAGGAACGCTAACGCACTTAAAATAAGTCAACAGGTAATTATTACCCATAACTCTTTTGATCTATAACGTTATGCAATATATTTCATAGCAATGACAATGTTTGGGGAAATTATCTTGATCTTAATACCATCTATTATAATAAACGGCAAAATCCGTCCGTCTGTCCGTCCGCATAGACCCAGATTAGGTTAGGAACGGGGGGGGGGGGGGGGGGGGGGGCAAAGGCCCCCATCGAAAAGGGGGGGGGGCGAAGCCCCCCCCCCTTTTAGGTTAGATATAAGTCATTGGTACCCGGTTGGGTTAGATTAGGGTTATCATAAACGGCAAAGTTAGCGAATGACATATAGTGTCTACCAGCAAATATAGTGAAGTTAGAACACGATACTGTAAATTAACCATTCACAAATTATAGTGAAGTTAGAACATGATACTGTACATTAACCCTTCTGGTGCTTGAACACCGGATTTCTAAGCTTGACCAGAGGTCCCTTTAGGTTTGGGCCGGAGGCCCAAAACGCCCTCCGCAGGAGGTAGCTTAAAATTATGAAAAGCATGTGTTCCTAAATATTCGATCTTTTTCCCGAATATACTGTACATTTTTGTCTTCCCACCGTGTGGCCCATGTGATGGGTATGACCACAAAAGCAGTGCGGCTGATGGTTCAACGCAACCTGCGTTCCAAGCCAGACGCACCACCCGAGACAGCACTCCCACTGTGGGGGATAATATGGCCAAAGGTTATCTCTTACCACACCAATCGAAATATAAGATTAATAAACATAAATAAAAATAAAGTCTGAGATCGCCTACCTTATGGTATGAACTATGGTAGCCTATCTCTCAGGATGCCCTAACTAAACATTGTATAAATGGCCATGTATATCAATGACTTAGCTATAATACCTGGTGTAGTTTCGAGGATTCCGGCTTCGGTAGACCAGGGTTAAAGGGTCAGGACTCCGGGCCTGGTGCGGGGATTGTGGTGGAGGAGATCACGGGACACGTCTCTACCGTTCAAAAGTTTACTAGCGTCTGATCGGAACTTCAATTTCCGACTCGTAAATAAACTATATATTAATTCGTTACCAAGGGTTCATTCCCTCTTCACGAAATCATATAAATAATTATCAGCATTTAAATTATATAATTATAAAGGTAAACATCGTTTCACAACGATTTAGTGAACATAATATCAAGATATTAACGACCCTAAAGCAAACGGTGGATCGCGTATGCGGTCGCGGGAATATTTAAACTGATCCTCTTTACAGTTCTTCTAAACTTATTTCTACAAGGTTTTATAACTAAATTAACTTGATCAAGGTAATCTTATACAGTACTAAATTACCTAACATTAATTAATCTCTACAATATATACAATCACCGGGTTCTGGTAGGAAATTGTTCACTCTAGTGAGGTTACCCTATCGGAAGGTTGTTGCCAACATTCCCCAGATACCGGTGTAGTCAATTTATTTCTCACACCCACCGTTACACCACCTGACTCCCCGACACCCTCCACTACACCACCTGTCTTTGACAATTTCACTATTGGAGCCATTCGACGTTTTGTACATGCAAAGTTTGCTGCAAAAGAACACTTTACTATTGTTACCCTGACTGAAGAAATAAAGAGGGCCAATATTATTCCCAGTGAGACCTCAGAGACGGCGATATGGCGTGTGTTGCACTGCATGGGATTCCGGTACAGGGTATCACAGAGAAAAATATATGTACGAAAAGAGTCCCTTGATATTGTATGCCGCCGCATTGATGCTCTTCGAGCACTCCAGCATCACCGACAGGAAGGAAGACAGGTGGTGTACGTGGATGAAACGTGGTTCACCACACGGATGTCACACAACATGGAGTGGGTGGACACAACACAACCTGTAACTAGTGCCACCTATAGCCGTCAGGTGCCACCTGGTGAAGGGGAGCGGTTTGTGGTGGTAGCAGGTGGCACAGTCGAAGGTTTTGTGGACGGCTCCTTTCTAAGTTTCCCTGCGAAGAACAAAACGGGTGACTACCACGGGGAAATGAACAGCAGCCTTTTCCTTCGCTGGCTAACATCTCGACTTTTACCAGCATTGGGTGAGCCATCGGTACTGGTGTTGGACAATGCGCCCTATCACAGCCAGTTGTCGGAGGAGACTCGCTGCCCCACCACCGCCACCAACAGAGCTGGCCTTGTGAAATGGCTGGAGGAAAGAAAAATCCCCTTCTCACCTCACGCTACTCGTCCTGAACTGCTACGAATATGCAAGGAAACCGACCAAAGCCACAGTATACAGTTGATAACCTCATCCGAGAATGGGGTCACGAAGTGGTCCGACTTCCACCAGCCCATCCTGAACTTAACGCCATAGAGCAGGTGTGGGGGTGTATGAAGAGATATGTGCGCTCCTCATTACAACGCTTCACTCGTGCCAGCTTACAGGCCAGGTTAGAAGAAGCAAGGCTATGCGCAACCAAGGAGATTTGGGAAGGTGCCGTTCGGCGAGCCAGGAAGTTTGAAGAGGATTATTGGTCATCTGACAATATCCATGAAATTGTGGATCCCGTCCTTATCACTTTTGACACCGATGATGAGGAGGACCTCTTCCTTGACAGCGATGAATAATAAAATAATATATATGTATACTTGGCTGTATCATTATTCCACTAATTCTATAACTAATATTGATTTTTGTTGCAATTATACCGACTCCTCCTAATTTTAAAATATTTATGCCCATTGCCCAATCTATCTCATCACAGTATACGAACAATCGAACAACAGTTCCAGATAAACGACCATACGCAAACGTACAATCTAAGGTTATAATTATAATTTCCCACCAAACTTCTTAGGCAAAGCAGTAGAATGAGGTTAAACAACATAATACTTCAGTTCATTTGCACAAACCACGCAACTGATTGTTGGGGTATATACTTTTGAGTTATACTGTAAGCCCATTGTGGGCAAATCATGCGATATAATAATGCACAATGTATGTCTTTATATTTTCCCGTGTGCTGTGTAATTGACAGAGAGTGAGAGAGAGAGAGCGCGCGTTTCCGTCAACAATCGATTCATACTTCAGTTTTACTCTCCTTTCGAGTTGTTTGTGCCTATAAATATCCAGTTATATGCTACACTTACTTATGTGTTGTTCATAATATTCACGAATGAGAGGGAGGGAGAGAGAGAGGGGGGGGGGGGGGATAGGAGGATGGGTGTGCGAGGGGGATGGCGGGGAGCTGGTTTGGTGGGGGAAGGAAGGAATAGATGTAGGGGGGGGGGGGGGTACGTCGTCTTGTCCGAACATTTGCTCAGGTGTTTGTGTTCTCACTGACTACACCTTAAGATGATAAGGGTAAACTCCTTAGGTATACCAATTTGCCAAACTACTATACCACCATAAATTACGGCGGGTTGTCGTAAACATTGTGTTAGAATGTCATAATGATGTAACTAAGAGCCATGAAGATATTCGCGAAACACGATGCCTCATGGGGTCTGAAATGGTTAGTAGATTGATGATAGATGAATTTAGGCAACCAAAACATTATATATGTTGACCACATAAGCTGCCAGACCAGTGTTAACGATAAATGTTGAGTGAAACAGCGCTCGTGTGATACCGGCTTTAGTGTTGTTCATGCCCGTATCGTTTGTATTCTGTATTCAATCAGCCACTACACACGATACAGAGGGACTTGGCGCATCACTTACCCGGGTCTTGGTGGTGGTTCATGGTTCTACGGAGGTTTCAATTATTCCGGGGCTTCATATCGGAGGCCACTGTGTCATTTGAGCACACTGGGACTTGGGGTTCGTTCGTTATGTAGAGTTCGAACACTGTATATTCTGGGGGTGTTCAATATATTCACACTACACTGACGCTTCTGTACCTTGGAGAGAGAGAGAGAGAGAGTGTGAGTGTGAGAGTGAGAGCAAGTGTGAGAGAGTGTGTGTGTGTGTGTGTGTGAGAGTGTAAGAGAATGAGTGTGTGTGAGAAAAAGAGTGAGTGAGTGAAAGAGATTGACTGTGTGTGTGAGAGAGAGAGAGAGGGGAGTGAATGTGTATGTGCGTATGTGTGTGTATGTAGAGGAATGGAAAGAGAGCAAGTTGAAAGGCCTACAATTGGATAAAGCAAGGGCCTGAACGTTCAATCAGTAAGTGCCACAAATCAAGTGACTATTGGGCGGGCGACATGATGCTCCACGAGACATCAAACACTACTACACTGAAGGGCTTTTAGGCGGGGGAGGCTATTCGATTTAACCCTGTTTGGGCCGGGGGAGGTCTTTTTTGGAACTTCCTGTTTTGCTTCTTTAGTTTGGAGATTTTAAGATGTTTTACTCAATTAGTTTCGCGATAATAAAACGCAATTTAGCTACTTTTCCGCTAGATCGCGAGGTATTTACTTTGATCTAAGAACAAGTTTTATCTCTAGTAGCATGAATTATAGTTATTCTTGTTATTGTGGCGTTATACTAGGGGTTTTAAGCATTTATTAACTAGCTATCGGCCTTCCAGCTATTTTTGAGAAGGGATCTAGCAGTAGTTTGCGTCTTGATTTGGTAACACTGCTCCGAGCCTATGCCCTATTCCAAGTAATTTGTTTGTTTTTCTATATTCCAATACTCCCTCTCGGGCATAGGCTGAGAGCCCCATTTTGTCGTCAATATTTAGACCTTCCGTGCTATTTAGGTGTCGATTTTTTCCCTGGCGAACGATGTAATGGAAGAACCGGCCTTTGGCCGGAACATTTTTCTACCGAAAAATGTACAACTTAATCTAGAAGGGGGATCTAATGGATGTTTGTTTTTTTTAAATTTGATGGAGGTCTAGGGAGGAAACTAGAAAAAATAATGAATACATGCAAAAATCGACCACAAAGTGAACCATCCCCCCTTAATAGCTGTTAGCTAATTAATGTTATGTAAACCGATAAGGACGAACCTAATTATCATATCACAATTACATAACACTTCTTAAAATCAGGGTCATGCTGTAAAATCCGATCATAACAATTAACATAACCTCTATTGACAACATTTAAATCATAATTAACATAACCTCTATTGACAACATTTAAATCACAATTATGTAGAATAGATTTGAATAATATTTAATATTTTCTAAAAGGCAAGACAGAAAATATCAAATCTCTCGAGTCACAATCACGCCAAAAAAAAAATATCCTTATGAATTTAGTATAAAGGACACGGGATAGTTGTTGTTGTTGTTGTTGTTGTTCCCTAAGCTGCCTGGCCGAACAGCCCCGGGATAGTTAGATCAAGTCTCGTCAAAGATCAGAACGACCGGAATAGCTTTTAGCGATCCAATTCAATTTGAAAAGCTGATAAAGGCAAGACGAAAAAATTAAAATATCAGGCACCTCCCTTTGATCAATTTTATGTAGAGTAGCTAATGGATTCGATTTGAAAAGTGGAAAATTGCCCCCCCCCCCCCCCCCTCTCTCTCATATCACAATTATTAAAAGGTTTTAGACGGAGTGGGTTATAATTATGTGAAAGGTCAAAGAAGGTAAAGATTAAGTCGCGCTCTCAACTCACAGTTTGGGTATATTAGATTTGAAAAAGATAGAATTCTATCTAAGCGACTTAAGGGGAGATTTCCAATTGAGGGATTTTTTTTCTTGACCCCTTTCTCCTTCATGTTTAGCCCCATTGCTTTTGAGATTTTTAAACGTTCACCCCATTAATTTGTCGATTTTAAGTATTTTCGACTCATTTCAGGCAATTTTAAAACCTTTCGTGAAATTCACGTGTCGATTTTTTCCTGGCGAGCGATAGCGAGCCTGTAATTTAAGAGGAATCGGCCATAGGCCGGGAAATTTTTCTACCGAAATATGTACAAATTTATCTTGAAAGGGGGTCAAGGGGGTGTAATTTTATGCTTGATGGAGGTCTAGCAAGGAAACTAAAAACCTCCCCTTAAACATATACCGTAGTAAATCAATCGAGCCTCTCCAAGCCTCTCTCTCAATTTAGAAACATCTGAAAGGTCGAAAAAGTCAGGAAAGAAATAATCACGTCCTCCTCGCAGATCACACTCACTATGTACAGCTCATCTTCAGATATATTGGTGGTTGGGGGATGAAGGGGTGTCTTGGAGTTGAGGGAGGTGTCTAAGGTTGGGGGAATAGGGTGTGAATGGTTAAAGGAAAGAGGTGTTATTACCGTATGTACAAAATATCAATATCTCCACATCGGGGGGAACTGAGAGGGCTAGGGTGAATGAGGAACGGGGTAGAGGGCGTCTGGGAGGGTAGTGGGTTGGGGGTTCGTGTCTGCAGCCTATCATGACGAGTGCAACAGAGGGAGGACAGCAGGGCTTGGCAGCAGCAGGAAGGGCAGCAGCAGGAACAGCAGCAGGTGTTGGTTGGGCCGCAGCGGTTCCCTCGTTCCCGACACCTGCACAGCGGCTGGCTTGTCACCTGTTATGATGGAGAGGGAGAGAGAGAAGGGATCAAGTCAATGTTAAGAATTATATTTTGAGTTGGCTATATTAGGGGAGAAAAGGATAAAACACTGTTAATAAATTATATAGTTGCATTTCTGCTGACTGTCTGTCTGTATGTATGTATGGTAGGAAATAAACAGTTAACATAAAGGATATATAATATGACTAAGGTGAAGTTAAGAGTGGAGTCTCAGAAGGATCTGTTTTAAGCCCTCTGTTTTTCGTCATTTATACTAACTACCTTGTTGTAGGAATATCTAAAAGATCAGTAAAGTTGCGGATGATTATAAATTGCAAAGGTTATTAATTCTGATAATGATATTCAGTCTCTCCAAAGATATATAGATAAAATACACGAATGAGCAGAAAATTGGCAGATGAAGTTCAATGTAGCTAAATTCAGTATAGTAAAACTTGTGAATCGATATAGAATGCAGGCTATAAATTAGATAACATGGATATAAGTAACTCAGATAGTAAACAAAGGTTTGGGAGACATTGTCAACTGTGATTTGACACCAAGAAATCAATGTATCCGTTTTCAAAATACGGCTAATAGAGTTCTTGGACCTATATCTAGAAGCGTGAGTAACAGAAGAACAAACGTAATCATGAAACTCTACCTAGCTTTAGTAAGACCACAAATGGAATACGCAGTTCATTTTCGGTGTCCTTGTTACAGAATGGGCATAGATTCCTTGGAGGCAGTACAATACAAGATGACACAAAAATATCCATAATATTAGAAATCTTCCATATGAAGGAACGTTGAAGAAATTAGTCTTGCATTCATTAGAGAGACGCAGAGTTAGAGGGTATATGGCAGAAGTGTTCAAATGGGCAAGTGGGATTAATAAAGGGGACATGGTAGATGTACTGAAGCTCAGTGATTGGGAAAGAACTCGAACAAATGGTTTCAAATTGGATCATTTTCGTTTCAGTTATGACAGACAAACAAAGGTTTGGTAACAGAGTTATAGATTTATAGGTATGTGGAATTGGCTACAGAGTGTTATAGTAGGATCAAGAACGACAGAGAACTTAAAGATACAATTAAATGGGTACATGGACAAGATGTGTTGGGTCTGAATGGAATCTGTCTTGTGTGTGCCAATTGCTTTTTTGCACACTCTCTTTCTTGTTATGTTCTCATGTGCGAGTGTGTGTGTGGGGGGGGGGGGGAGTGAGAGAGAGAGATATGTCAATCTAAAGATCTGCATTTGAAGTCCGTTGTAAAGGTACACCCAATATATATATATATATACTGTATGTGTCCCTTACTGCAAAGTTCCATTTCCGTGTCAAGTCAAGATCTACTGTAGTCTATGACAATACGTATAAAGGCAGTGCATGTTAAATAATGGACACATCTACCTGGTCTCTCGGTCGTATAAACATTTAGTCTCAATACAGAGTTGTTTATTTATTTTCTGGCTTGGTTGTTATCGTTCCCCCACCGACCATCGGACTTGTGGGACGTCCATGAAAAGTGCGTATCAAAGCAAGACGAGTGGACGAATAGATCAAGCGTAACCTAGAGAGAGTAAAATATACGCTCTGTGTGAGGGTTGTAGGATCTGCTCGGACAGGTTGGGGAAATTTTATGCAACCAAGTTATAGACAGGTTTGCAAGTTATAGTTCATTGTTTTCACCTGCCGGAGAACATAATCCCTAGCAGCCTGTTTCTCGTTACTATATTGAAAAATGTCAAACTATTCGGTATGTACATAATTTTGACGCCAGTATATCATATTTAACAGCCTATATCGCTATACACTCATCATAATAGCGGAGTAATTAAGATAGGGACATGGAAGTTTACCGTGAGCTGGAAAAAAACCCAGCCTATACTTAAGGGGAGGTATTTAGTTTGTTCCCTAGACCTCCATCAAGCTTAAAATTACACCCCCTTGAGTCCCTTTCAAGATAAATTTGTACATTTTTCGGTAGAAAAATGTCCCGGCCAAAGGCCGGTTCCTCTTAAATTACAGGCTCGCTATCGCTCGCCAGGATAAAATCGACACCTGAATTGCACGAAAGGTCTTAATATGGGGTGAAAGTTCTTAAAATCGCTAAACTAATGGGGCAAACGTTTTATAATATCAAAAGCAATGGGGCTAAACATGAGGGAGAAAGGGGTCAAGAAAAAAACATCCCTCAAGTGGAGATCTCCCCTTAATCGTGCCAGGAGTCCATCAACGTTACCATCTCGTCACACCAACACGCCCATTGTCCACCACACTGCCATCACCATAAATGCCATATATATATATTAACCCTTTGAAGCTCTGATGCGTTCTAACAGTATATATATTTGGCTATCATTAGACGATTTTATGCAGCTTAGGAAGGAGCTGTGGTTATTTAAAGGGTAAATACTATCTCAAACAACCCTTTGACTTCCATATACCCTCCCTCATCTGAACAAAATCTTCTAATAATTACCAGAAAACAGAAAAAGAAATGCGTATTGGATCTTGAAAGGGTTAACAAAATGGTAATATAATGAGACGATAAAGACTCGAATAAGTGAATAGTGAATTGTGGCTATGTATCAGTGATAATGGATGTGAGTTACCGTGGACTTTACAACGTGTCATGGCGATAAATACGTGTACAGTAGAGCTTCAATACGTGTACAGTAGAGCTTCAATACGTGTACAGTAGAGCTTCAATACGTGTACAGTAGAGCTTCAATACGTGTACAGTAGAGCTTCAATACGTGTACAGTAGAGCTTCAATACGTGTACAGTAGAGCTTCAATACGTGTACAGTAGAGCTTCAATACGTGTACAGTAGAGCTTCAATACGTGTACAGTAGAGCTTCAATACGTGTACAGTAGAGCTTCAATACGTGTACAGTAGAGCTTCAATACGTGTACAGTAGAGCTTCAATTTAGACCCTCTTACATCTAACTGTGGTTTCAATGGAGCGTTTTTACCTCAACTTGTATCGCCAACACTAGTCATGAGCTGGCAGTGTTAGTGGTAATATATTTTAAATTAAGTATATATATATAATATATATATATATATATATATATATATATATATATTATATATATATATATTATATATATATGTATATTTATATATAGATATATATATATATTATATATATATATATATATATATATATATATATATATATATATATATATATATGTATGTATATTATGTATGCATATATTATATATATATGTACACGTATATATATATATATATATATATATATATATATATATATATATATATATATATATACATATATATATATATACATATACAGTATATATATATATATATATATATATATATATATATATATATATATATATATATATATATAAATTCAATTTAATTTCTGATACCGTTATAGAGGCTTTCAGAATTGTTGCCTGGGAAAAGCTTGCCATTGAAAATGGACGATAAAAGCTCTAGTGTGATATCCCCATTACACAATTAAAAAATGAGTGCATGGCATCTGGCTGAAAATAAATACAGATGTAGCCTATATTTATATTTCAATATTTATGTCCATATACATAATTTAATGAAAAGACAGTTTGACCTTATCATAAAACCAAAGGTCACAGGTAAAAGCCAAATAAATATATACATTGTGTTCATTCGGAACCAACAAATGATAACATTAAATTTAGAACTGCATGCATCACTGAAATTTCAAACTCGCACCCTGTCACATTTTTGTCCTCTCCTCCCCCACGTCCCTTGTGCATAGTCTTTGTTAGTTTTTAACACCTCCTTTCCACGAGCATATATTAATTCCAACCGTGGCGTTCAGTTATGTGTTGGGTATGTGGAACAAGGTGTTCCCAGGTTAAGTTGAATTGTTCTGGAGTAATGTTTATTTAGTAGTAGTAGAAATAGTAGTGGTGGTAGTAGTAGTAGTAGTAGTAGTAGTAGTAGTAGTAGTAGTAGTAGTAGTAGGGATATTGTATTGTAATTGGTAAAGTATGTACAGTTAGACGTAATTAAAAACTGAAAACAAAATGTGTGTGTGTGTGCAGTCATGCATATGTGTGTGTGTCTGTGTGTGCAGTCATGTATGTGTACTGAATCATAGACTTATAAGGGTCCGTTCGCACGAATTGAGTCGAGTTACTAGTCCTTTGTCGTACATATTAAATCATAAGTGGATTCTGAGTGACTCGACTTAACTAGCCATCCTATGGGCAAAGAGATCGGCATGTTTCCTGTTATTTGTGGATTTAATTAATTGAGTTTAGAAGTGAAGTTGGTTGGTGAAAACAAATATTATATATATAATTATACATACTGTGTATATATATATATTATACTGTATACTGTATATATATATATATATATATATATATATATATATATATATATATATATATATATATATATATATATATATATATATATATATATATATATATATATATGTGGGTGTGTGGGTTTTTATTTTGTATTTATTTATTTTTTACGTCATTTCATAAAATGGGGCTTTATTTTATTGTACATCATGTTGAATTTAGATGCAAACTATTTCTGAACCCGTATTGCCGAATGTTAATCATGGGTAGTATGTGGAAGGTGAGAAATCTCGTACTGAAAGTTAAAAGTGCAATGTATCAAGGAATTGTTGTGCCAACAGGGATGTATGGGGCTGAGACATGGGCTCCGAAGGCAAAGGAGAGAAGAAAGCTGGATGTGATGGAGACGAGCTGCTTGAGGAGTATGTGTGGAGTTACTCGTAGAGACAGATTGCGGAATGAAAAGATACGTAGGAGAGTGGGGCAGCAGGAACATTTGTCGGCCAGAGTGGACAGAAGGATGCTGAGCTGGTATGGTCATGTTGAACGAATGGAAGATGAAAGGCTTACAAAGAGAATATGTGAGTCAGATACAAGAAGAGATAGAGGGGTAGGAAGACCCCCATTGAGAGAGAGAGAGAGAGAGAGAGAGAGAGAGAGAGAGAGAGAGAGAGAGAGAGAGAGAGAGAGAGAGAGAGAGAGAGAGAAACCTGCTTCTCCATAACCCAAGTCTACCCCTTCTTCTATATCGAGAGAGAACGAGAGAGAGAGAGAGAGAGAGAGAGAGAGAGAGAGAGAGAGAGAGAGAGAGAGAGAGAGAGAGAGAGAGAAGAGGGAGGGAGAGAGGGAGAGCAATAAAGAGAGAAAATCAGAATCAAGAGTAATCGTGAGAAACCTACTCCAACTTTCCACCAACCCTCCCTTGCAGTCTTTTAAGAGAGTCCACCTCGCTTTTTTTTTTCTTTCTCTCCCTCTCTCTTTGGCTTTTATCCATTTGGACCCATTCAGACTACTGTTTTAAGAAGTTTACCCCATCCAGGTGTCAATATTTTCCTGGCGAGCGGTAGCGAGCCAGCATATACTGTGTATATATATATTTTTTTGTTTTGACAGCAAGCTAAATTTGGAAATTTTTCGATAGAAAAATGTATCTGGCGAAGCCGAATTTCTCCAAACAATGCTGGCTCGCTATCGCTCGCCAGGAAGAAAGCTACACCTGGATGGCGATAAACGTCTTAAAACAGTTGGCTGAATGGGGCCGAATGGATACAAGCCAGGGAAAGAGAGAAAAGGAGAGAAAGATAGAAAAGCCGGTGACCCCCCTTGACACCCGCCCCCGATGACCCCCCTTAACACCCCCCCCCCCCCCCCCCCCCCCCCCGCTAACACCGCCAGGTCGTGCAGTAAGGGGCCCGCGCGGGGATAAAGGTGACGGAGTATGCAAATAAAATTAATAATGGTCCTGAGAAGACAGTGGTTAGTAAAAATATATGAGAGCTGTTTCTGTATGTCATAGGAAAGGAGTGTGTGTGTGTGTGTGTGTGTGTGTGTGTGTGTGTGTGTGTGTGTGTGTGTGTGTGTGTGTGTGTGTGTGTGTGTGTGTGTGTGTGTGTGTGTGTGTGTGTGTTTGTTCTGCTTGTGTTGCCTTGTGTGTGTTGGTGTGACCTTGATGCGTGTGAATTTGTGTTTGGTCTGTGTGTTTGTTCGTTGTTTTATGTTGTGTTTTGTGTTTTCCCTGTTCTTGCTCTGTCTTGAGTCGGCCACCCCCAAGGAAAACAAAATAATAAAATAGAATTAAATATAAATTAAAAATTAAAATAGGGAAAGTGGGGATTGGGCCTGAGTATATAGATAGATAGATAGATAGATAGATAGATAGATAGATAGATAGATAGTGTTGGTGCGTGCTGGTTTTGGCGTGTTGTCTTTTGTTTTTTGTTATGTTCCAACTCTACCTCTGGACAAAGGTTTAAAACATGTAGATTCGATCGCTGAAGGGGAGGCAGACGGTTTTTCTGGACCCCCTTCTCCCTAATGTTTAGCCCCACTAGTTTTGAGATTATAAGACGTTCGGCCCATTAGTTTGGCGATTTTAACACCTTTCGCCCCATTTCGTTGTCAATGTTAAGACCTTTCGTGCCATTTAAGTGTCGAATTTTCCTGGCGAGCGTAAGCGAGCCTGCAATTTTAAGAGGAACCGGCCTTCGGCTGGGACATTTTTCTACCGAAAAATGTACAAATTTATCTTGAAGGGGGGTCTAGGGGGTATTTTTCTAAGCTTGATGGAGGTCTAGGGAGGAAACTAAACAAATATATGAATAAATGAATTAATAGACCAAACACGGTCAGTCTCCCCTTAACATGACGACGTCAGGAGGCTTTACTCCAGATTACGAGTGAAGCAACGAGCCATGAGAGTGTTGCAACCGATGCGTTCGTTCGTAGACCTACGCCACTTATTTGCCTTTCCCTGGCAAGTTCTAGCCTCAACGTCTTGAAGCCGCATTGTTTCGCTGTCTTATCTTGCAAGTTCGAATACCTCTATCTTTCACATGCAACCTTCTTACTCACTAGGCACTGGCGCCCATTGCATACTTTGAATATGGCAATATTGATACAATACTAATATAGGCTACATCGAAAATTGCGAAGTTTGTTTTGTATATACAGTATATATATATATATATATATATATATATATATATATATATATATATATATATATATATATATATATATATATATATATATATATATATATATATATATAAAATTACATATATATATATTTTTTTTTTTTTTTGACACGAACAGCGTATATTTTTAATGAGATGGAATAATTTAATTTTATAACAGAGACCAAACATAATATAAACAAGCAATAGGAAATAGGATATAGCAACAGTTACGTTAATCCCCCCAAGACAACATTGGGATGAAACTAGATAGTAATCTTAATGGCACCACCCGTCTCCCTTCCGATGACTGGTTCCTGGCACTTTCAATATAGGATCAGACAGTGGCCAAGTTAGTGCATATTGACCACGTTCACCCTACCTGACCTTTTGCCTGCCTGTCCACTAGCCTTCCTGCCTGCCTGTCCGATTGCCTGCCGCTCTCTCTCGCTCTCTCTCTCTCTCTCTCTCTCTCTCTCTCTCTCTCTCATGGTCACAGTAAAAGTGTTCAGGATGCTGTGTTGACACTGGTTCACGATATAAGTAAACATTTGGAGAATCCTAACGCACAAGCTAGAGTACTTTTTATTGATTTTAGCAAAGCATTTATTTTAGGTCTCAAGAAATTACTATCAATTAATGTAAACTCTTATATAACTTGATGGATCTACAGCTATCTCTCAGACCGACCTCATGGATCTACAGCTATCTCTCAGACCGACCTCATGGATCTACAGCTATCTCTCAGACCGACCTCATGGATCTACAGCTATCTCTCAGACCGACTTCATGGATCTACAGCTATCTCTCAGACCGACTTCATGGATCTACAGCTATCTCTCAGACCGACTTCATGGATCTACAGCTATCTCTCAGACCGACTTCATGGATCTACAGCTATCTCTCAGACCGACTTCATGGATCTACAGCTATCTCTCAGACCGACTTCATGGATCTACAGCTATCTCTCAGACCGACCTCAGTATACTAAATTAAACGGTGTCAAATCTAGTGTTATATTCACTAATACTGGTGTCCCTCAGTGTTGTGTACTCTCACCACTATTATTAAGGGGAGGTATTTAGTTTGTTCCCTAGACCTACATCAAGCTTAAAATTACACCCCCTTGAGTCCCTTTCAAGATAAATGTTTACATTTTTCGGTAGAAAAATGTCCCGGCCGAAGGCCGGTTCCTCTTAAATTACAGGCTCGCTATCGCTCGCCAGGCTAAAATCGACACCTGAATGGCACGAAAGGTCATGCGGTGAAAGTTCTTAAAATCGCTAAACTAATGGGGCAAACGTTTTATAATATCAAAAACAATGGGGCTAAACATGAGGGAGAAAGGGGTCAAGAAAAAAATCCCTCAAGTGGAGATCTCCCCTTAACAATGTATACATATAACTGCCGTATTAGTTATGATAATTGTTCTTTTCTCAAATATGCAGATGCTGCAGTAATTGTGGGGAAATATATAAGGACTCTAGTAATTATTTGTCGCAGGTAGAAGGCTTTGTTAGTTGGTGGGAGAGTCATTACTTAAATTTAAATATGAACAAAGTCTAAAGAGATGCTTATTGATTTAAATATGAACAAAGTCTAAAGAGATGCTTATTGATTTTCCTATTAGCAATATATTTGTTCCTGATCAAATTAAAATAGAAAGTTAATTTGTCGATATGGTGTTTGAGTATTTGGGCATTGCTAATGATGACTACATCAAGTTTACAAGTACCGTAGACAAGGTCTCCACTTCCTTCGTGTATAAAGAAGTCTACGAGTTGATAATACTATACTTGCACTATTTGTCAAGTCAGTAATATGGTTTTCCGATTACTGTTTGGTATGATCGTCTGACAATACAGGATAAACATAAATTAAAGACAAATATTTAATTGGCTAGTGGACTTGGTGCCCAGTGTACATCACCGGATGAACTCTCTCTCTCTTTCGCAAATTTCTTCTCTTTCTAAATGTTCTCAGTTTCATTCAAATTCTCCCCCCTCCCTCTTCTTTCCTTGACCCATTCCTTTTTCTCACACTTTTGTTTTAATTTCCTTCCTTCCTCCCTTTCTCTTTGAAATGTCTCCAGTCTCCCCCCCCCCCCCCCCCCTTCCCTCCACAATTTACTTCCAGTTGCTATCCCTTCCTGTTTATCTCTCTCTCTCTCTCGCTCTCTCTCTCTCTACCTTTAACTTGCTCCTAGATTGGTGCCCTCATTTCCTCCCCATCTTATATTTCAGTTTCCTTCCCATTCTCTCACTCACACTCCCTCTCTACCCCCTTGTCATTCTCTCTCTCCTTCCTTCCTTCCCTGTCTCTCTGAAGGTTTTCCAGACTCGTTCTTTCCCTGTCTCCTTGTTTCTCTAAATTGCTCCAAGTGTCTCTCTCTCCTTCCCTCCCTCTCTTCTTCTTTCCCTATATCTTCTCCCTCCCCCCCCCCTCTCTTTCTCTCTCTCCTCGATGCTTCCCTTCCTCTCTTCCTCTTTTCCTGTCTCCTTCCCTTCCTCATTGCTTGCTCCGTCCCTCCTGCTGTGTCTCTATGTAGGGCTTCCAATCACACGCTCTCCTCCCCTCCTTGCCCCTGTGGAAGCCTCCCAACCTCATTCCTTCCTTGCCTGTCTGAGAGCTTCACCATCACAGTCACACATTTCTGGCCGTCGCTCCCTGCCCTTACGTTTCTGACTTTCCACTTCCATATTACTTTATTTTCCCTTTATTTCCTCTTTCCCATTACTCTCCTCCCTCTCTTTCCTATTACTCTCCTCCCTCTCTTTCCTATTACTCTCTCCCTCTCTTTCCTATTACTCTCTCCCTCTCTTTCCTATTACTCTCTCCCTCTCTTTCCTATTACTCTCCTCCCTCTCTATCCTATTACTCTCCCCCCTCTCTTTCCTATTACACTCCTCCCTCTCTTTCCTATTACTCTCCTCCCTCTCTTTCCTATTACTCTCCTCCCTCTCTTTCCTATTACTCTCCTCCCTCTCTTTCCTATTACTCTCCCCCTCTCTTTCCTATTACTCTCCTCCCTCTCTTTCCTATTACTCTCCTCCCTCTCTTTCCTATTACTCTCCTCCCTCTCTTTCCTATTACTCTCCCCCTCTCTATCCTATTAGTCTCCTCCCTCTCTTTCCTATTACTCTCCTCCCTCTCTTTCCATTTACTCTCCTCCTCTCTTTCCTATTACTCTCCTCCCTCTCTATCCTATTAGTCTCCTCCCTCTCTTTCCTATTACTCTCTCCTCCCTCTCTTTCCTATTACTCTCCTCCCTCTCTTTCCTATTACTCTCCTCTCTCTCTTTCCTATTACTCTCCTCTCTCTCTTTCCTATTACTCTCCTCCCTCTCTTTCCTATTACTCTCCCCCTCTCTTTCCTATTACTCTCCTCCCTCTCTTTCCTATTACTCTCCTCCCTCTCTTTCCTATTACTCTCCTCCCTCTCTTTCCTATTACTCTCCTCCCTCTCTTTCCTATTACTCTCCTCCCTCTCTTTCCTATTACTCTCCCCCCTCTCTTTCCTATTACTCTCCCCCCTCTCTTTCCTATTACTCTCCTCCCTCTCTTTCCTATTACTCTCCTCCCTCTCTTTCCTATTACTCTCCTCCCTCTCTTTCCTATTACTCTCCTCCCTCTCTTTCCTATTACTCTCCTCCCTCTCTTTCCTATTACTCTCCTCCCTCTCTTTCCTATTACTCTCCTCCCTCTCTTTCCTATTACTCTCCTCCCTCTCTTTCCTATTACTCTCCTCCCTCTCTTTCCTATTACTCTCCCCCCTCTCTTTCCTATTACTCTCCCCCTCTCTTTCCTATTACTCTCCTCCCTCTCTTTCCTATTACTCTCCTCCCTCTCTTTCCTATTACTCTCCCCCCTCTCTTTCCTATTACTCTCCTCCCTCTCTTTCCTATTACTCTCCTCCCTCTCTTTCCTATTACTCTCCTCCCTCTCTTTCCTATTACTCTCCTCCCTCTCTTTCCTATTACTCTCCTCCCTCTCTTTCCTATTACTCTCCTCCCTCTCTTTCCCCTTCCCTATTATTCTCCAATCCTTTGCCATCCTTCCTCTCCAACAACAGCATTCTTATTTACAAATGCCTTAAGGGGGCCCACCCCGTTTTGTTTTTCTCTCTTCCTCTCTCTCTCTCTCTGGGTTGTATCCATTCGGCCTCATTCAGCCTACCGTTTTAAGACGTTTATCCTTATCCAGGTGTCGATTTTTTCCCGGAGAGCCAGCATAATTAAAAACAAATAATGTTTTACATTTTTCATTAGAAAAATATCTCCGGCGAAGCCAAATTTGTCCATACAATGCAGGCTCTCTGTCGCTCGCCAGGAACAAATCGACACCTGGATGGGGATAAACGTCTTAAAACAGTAGGCTGAATGGGACCGAATGGATACAAGGCAGAGAAAGAGAGAAAAGGAGAGCAAAAAAGCAGGTCACCCCCCTTAAGTCTTCTGCCATCCTATCTCTCTAACAGCCTGATTAATGTTTGCTTATCAACCCTGCTAGCCTCCCCCTACCCCGAGCCACTGCCTTCGTGCCTTGCTGTCAGCCCGTTAAGCTGGTATCACACGAGCGCTTTTTCACTCAACAATTATCCTCAACACTGGTCTGGCAGCTTATGAGGTAAACATTTAATATTGTTCTGTTACCTAATTTCATCTAGTATCAGTCTAGTTTCGGATACCAGTGCAAAATACTCCAGAAATGTTACCAGAAAAATGTTGATCATCGAATGTTGACTAAAAAATCTCTCGTGTGATACCGGCTTTAGTATCCCATAGCCAGCGAGGTTATCACACCCTGAGAGACACACCAACTCTTTCAAATCCACACACTCCGAAGGTTGACCTCTGTTGGCTAGTTTACGAAGACTCTCTAGTCTTGTGACTTCTTTGAATCTCCTCTGTTTTCCCCTATTCCTAAATTCCTACACGCATATACCTTCCTGTTTCCCTATCAACCTCCATCCTTAGCTACTTTCCTATCTATCTATCCATCCATCTATTTATAT
Source organism: Paralithodes platypus (assembly GCA_032716605.1). NCBI lineage: Eukaryota > Metazoa > Arthropoda > Malacostraca > Decapoda > Lithodidae > Paralithodes > Paralithodes platypus. Next base: position 4,035,473 of record CM064540.1, read on the forward strand.
GCTCAGGCCCATACCCCATTTGTTCTATTTTTTGTTTGTTTTTATTTTCTATTTTATTCTACTTAAATATTTTTGTTTTCCTTTCTTCTTGGGGGTGGCCGACTCAAGACAGAGCCAGAACAGGGAAAACACAACATAAAACAACGAACAAACACAGAATCAAACACAAATTCACACACATCTAGGTCACTTTCCGAACTCCCTCTATTCTCGACTTCCTACCCTTTCCCCTCCCTGTCTGCCTTTCCACCACCAACCTTCTGCCTTCCTGCCCTTACTATCAGACCACCTGCCTCCCTAGTGAACAAACCGAGCCATGGAGGTTATCACACCCTGGGAGACGCACCAGCTACCACAGACCCTCACATTTTGAAGACTTTCCTCTGTAGACTGTGTTACGAAATATCTCCAGCTTTCTGCCTTCTCATGACTTTTCTGCCTTGCTTGTATTATGATCTTCCTACACTCCTTGGCCTTCTTATTTTCCTTACCTATTTTCCGAACTCTCGCTGCTTCTATCTTCCTATCAATTTCCCTCCCATCCTACCTTCCCAATTTCCCTGAGCCCCGTGTGTTCCTGCCTTCCTGCCTTGCTATCAGACCGCCTGCCTCCCGCGTGAATAACCCAGAGTCAGAGAGGTTATCATACCCTGGGAGACGCACCAGCTGCCACAGACCCCACCACATACTCTCTGAAGGCTCTCCTCTGTACTACCCACCACCATTGATTAGTTATGATGGAGCAGAGGGTGGGGGTTAAGGGATCGCTCCACTGTGTAATATTTTGAAGTCAATGTATGATATACATGTATTGTTCTCTTAGTTAAACCATTTACAGATGTACTTATCTTAGATCATATTTGTGTGTACAGTATTTAATAACTTAACCTTATTAAACCCTTTCTGTAAATATATAATTTATAATTTTCCAAGATTTTTTTTTTTGGAAGGGTACTGAAAATACATAACGGTATTCATTCTTGGAAATACAACACACCGTAACGAGAAGATTAAGGGGAGATATCCACTTGAGGGACTTTTTTCTTGACCCCTTTCTCCCTCATGTCTAGCCCCATTGCTTTTGAGATTTTAAGATGTTTGCCCCGTTAGTTTGGCGATTTTAAGAACTTTCACCCCATATTAAGACCTTTCGTGCAATTCAGGTGTCGATTTTATCCTGGCGAGCGATAGCGAGCCTGTAATTTAAGAGGAACCGGCCTTTGGTCTGGAAATTTTTCTACCGAAAAATGTACAAATTTATCTTGAAAGGGACTCAAGGGGGTGTAATTTTAAGCTTGATGGAGGTCTAGGGAACAAACTAAATACCTCCCCTTAATATTATTGAAATGCGAAACTTTTTATGCCCATTCCGTTTATATAAAATGCCTCTACATTTTGAAAACATATGATATTTGAGAGTTGTTTGCCGGTGAACGCCTCCTGTACTGGAGAGCTCCCTGCTGAGACCCAGATGAGAAACTCTAAGGTAGAATATTACAGTCCTAACACACTACTCTGTTAGTAGTACGACATAAGATACCTGTTGTGTGTGTGTGTGTGTGTGTGTGTGTGTGTGTGTGTGATGTGATTGTGGGAGAGAGAAAAAGTACGTGTGTGTGTGTGTTGGAGAGAGGAGGGGAGTGTGTGTGTGTGTGTGAGAGAGAGAGATAAAGGAGAGTGTCGGCGTGAGAAATAGAGAGAGTGTGTGTGTGTGTGTGTGTGTGTGTGTGTGTGAGAGAGATAGAGGAGGGGAGTGTGTATGTGCGAGAGAGAAAGAGGAAACAAACAATGAGAATGTAGGTGTGAGAGTGTGTGTGTGTGTGTGTGTGTGTGTGTGTGTGTGTGTGTTAGAGAGAAAGGGAGTGTGTGTGTGTTAGAGAGAGAGAGAGAGTGTGTGTGTGTGTGTGCTGCACTCGCACTCAGGTTAATAAAGCTATTCTCCAAACGACTGAAGTTACCAAATAAAACGTTTCATTGATTATTTAAAGTTTGAAAAGGTTATTCCATTACGATTTCCTGAAAAGTATATAATAAATCGAACTCTTTGTGTTGTAGAATTAGGACACTGCCGCCGAAAACAACAATGCGGAAGAGACAACAACAACAACAACAATGAGGAAGAGGCAACAACAACAACAATGAGGAAGAGGCAACAACAACAACAATGAGGAAGAGGCAACAACAACAACAATGAAGAAGAGGCAACAACAACAACAAGAATAAGGAAGAGACAACAACAACAATGAGGAAGAGGCAACAACAACAACAATGAGGAAGAGGCAACAACAACAACAACAACAATGAGGAAGAGGCAACAACAACAACAATGAGGAAGAGGCAACAACAACAACAATGAGGAAGAGGCAACAACAACAACAACAACAATGATGAAGAGGCAACAACAACAACAATGAGGAAGAGGCAACAACAACAACAACAACAATGATGAAGAGGCAACAACAACAACAATGAGGAAGAGGCAACAACAACAACAATGAGGAAGAGGCAACAACAACAACAATGAGGAAGAGGCAACAACAACAATGAGGAAGAAGCAACAACAACAACAACAACAACGAGGAAGGGGTTTGTGTCTCTTGCTATTGGTTAAGGCGGGATGGGTTGGTTTTTCTGGCACCTTCTTCCTCGTGTTTAGCCCCATTGGTGTTTAGATTTTAAGACGTTCGGCACATTAGTTTGGCAATTTTAAGACTTTAAGCCCCATGTCTGTCAATATTAAGAGTTTTAGTGCCATTTAGGTGTTAATTTTTTCATGGTGAGCGATAGCGAACCTGCAACTCTAGGAGTAACCGGCCTTTGGCCGGAAATTTTTTCTACCGAAAAATTTACACATTTATCAGGAAGAGGGGTCTAGAGGGTGTTTTTTACAGGTTGATTGAGGTCTAGGGAGGAAACTAAACAACTAATAAACAGATAAAACAATAAGGAAATAAATACGCCCATCTCCCCTTAAGACTATGGACCGTATTTTTAAACATGTAGGAAGGGCGTTATTAGCCCCTTCAGCACCATGACGTAATTTTAATTTTATTCTGGTTACCATTAAGCGATTTTCTTCAGCTTATAACCTCTAGGGCTCAAAGGGGTAAATACGAACTCAATAAACCCTTTGAATAACATAGGTCCTTCTGAAACTGCATAACATCGTCTAACTTAAGGGGAGGTTTTTAGTTTGGTCCCTAGATATCCTTCAAGCTTAAGATCACACCCCCTTGAGCCCCTTTCAAGATAAATTTGTAAATTTTTCGGTAGAAAAATGTCCCGGCTGAAAGCCGGTTCCTCTTAAATTACAGGCTCACTATCGCTCGCCAGGATAAAATCGACACCTAAATGGCCCGAAAGGTTTTAAAATTGACAGAAATGGGTTGAAAGTTCTTAAAATAGTCAAAATAATGGGGCAAACGTCTTAAAATTAGAAAAACAATGGGGCTAAACACGAGGGAGAAAGGAGTCAAGAAAAAAATCCCTCAAGTGGACATCTCCCCTTGAGCCAGAATGAAAGGTAAAACGACGCCATGGTGCTGAACGGGTTAATCCATAAGGAACACAGTACAAAGGAAATCAAGCAACAACAGATCTAGTGACCCTTCTAGGCTGCTTGTCCTCCAAAACACTGAGGATCAACAGTGTAAGAAGTTGAGTGTTGATTTATGAAAGGGAAGTCGACACCACCCAGTTTCTATATAAAGATCAGTTTATATATATCTAGTTCACCAAACCGTCGGCTAGACTATGGCAACTGTTATACAAAGTATCTATTTTCGTACCAATACCTTTGAGTTATAGTCTATTCGCTGTAAGTAGGCGAAAAATCATGACCTCTAACCTCTGTAACTTCAAAACAACTAGCGTATTCGAGCTAATATTTCTACCATTTGGGAGGAGTCAGTCAAGGAATAGATGTGGAAATGTACAGCCAATTTGCTCTAGCCCTTTTTGAGTTACAGAGGATAGAGGTCATGATTTCTCGCCTACTTACAGCGAATAGACTATATTAAACATCTGTTGAGGTGATACTTAGTAATATAATAAACATTAAAACCTTTATTTTAGTTACTTCAACCTCTGCAGTTGTCTTTGAGTTAGATGTGGGCAGAAAACTAATTTTGGAGAGGTAATTATAAGAGTGAGAGAACTCTATTTCTTATTGCTAATCTGGCAACCTCTGCGTCATATATGTCTGAAGGGGTTAAACATCTGTTGAGGTGATACTTAGTAATATAATAAACATTGGAACATTGTTTTGCCTTTTATTTTACTGTTCGTTGATCAAGGCTTTGCTTCAGTTAGTAAAGAATAGCTAAATAACAGACTTTTCGTATTAAGCAATTTGGGCAACCCCAACTTTTCAGATTATTTGGAATACCAATTTAGCTTGTTAATTGCATAATACTATTTTTGCCATTGTATAGTCTAATATACATGGGTATGAAAAGAGTAGTTAAAGTGTCCATAATAACAACACATGTTCGCTACAAAATCTCCATAGTACCTGGAAAATCAAGATGAGGACATGAGAATTGACCGTCAGCTGAAATTAAAAGAGACTATCCACTATAAGACTTAAAGGGTATCAACAAGGTGTATAAGATCATTGAGTATAATGGTAGTGGTTTATCTTCCTAAGTGGTATACGATGGGTTTACTACCAAACTTACCTTTAAATGGGTATATGTTTATGGACACTTTCCATACCCATAATTATTGATAGCAGACACTTCACATCTGTCCCCACACTTCACACCTGTCGCTACACTTCACACCTGTCCCTACACTTCACACCTGTCCCTACACTTCACACCTGTCCCCACACTTCACACCTGTCCCCACACTTCACACCTGTCCCCACACTTCACATCTGTCCCTACACTTCACACCTGTCCCCACGCTTCACACCTGTCCCTACACTTCACACCTGTCCCCACACTCCAAACCTGTCCCTATACTTCACACCTGTCCCCACATTTCACACCTGTCCCTATACTTCACACCTGTCCCTATACTTCACACCTGTCCCCACGATTCACACCTGGCCCTACACTTCACACCTGTCCCCACACTCCAAACCTGTCCCTATACTTCACACCTGTCCCTATACTTCACACCAGTCCCCACACTTCACACCTGTCACCCACCTGCTATGATGTGGAGGATGATGGAGGAAGGGTAGGAGTTGGGAGGCAAACAGGTGTAGTTCCCGGAGTCCGTGTGGCCAACACTTGTCAGGGTCAGGGTGCTGCCGTCCTTGGTAGTCTGGACAACCACCTGCACATACAAAACAACACATATTTAGATAATTAGAGTAAGATCTAAGTTAGTTATTAATTCAAACAGGTGTAATTTCCAGAGTCAGAGTGCCAACAGATGTCAAGGTTCTCAAAACCACCTACAAAGACAGAGAAACATAATTAAAGGACTTATGTTAGGCATAAGAGCTTGATGGAGGTCTAGGGAGGAAACTAAAACTATATATGAATAAATGTATTAATAGACCAAACAAACGGCCAGTCTCCCGTTAATTGTGTAAACTTGGTATCTATATAATGGAGAGACATAGTAGTTTCATAATTATATATTATGTATCGATAAATCAGCTGCTGAGGGAATAAATTTACCGGTAGCTGGAAGAAAATAAATATAAACTTTCTTTTAAAAATATAACCACAAATATTGCACTTGTTATAGGTGGAGTGCTAAGGGAAACCACCTCACATTTTGCTCTCACGAATACAAAATGACATTGAAACCGAAAAAGAAATATGTGTATATCCAGAAAACACCGTAGTCCCTGTACTCGGTTATTTACACCAAGAATACAAAGCAAAATAATTGGAAGTGTTATTTGCAAAGTGCCAACCAAAACAAACCACAGCATTTTCCTCTCACGATAAAATAAAAAGCATATTGAAACCGAAAATCATATCTATCTATCTATCTATCTATATATATATATATATATATATATATATATATATATATATATATATATATATATATTAAAAAATAGCCCTAACTACCCGAGCCAGCAATCCAAATAGCCAGACCAGATACCCTATTTGTACATTAGGATATCTCTAGGTTGGAAATAACAGACTGTATTGTATTTCGTACAGTATGTTGGATGTGGAAGCATAATAAGATCGCGATGTTGGAAAATGAAAGTGTATAACGACCTGTCAACACCACGTCAACATTCCCTAAGGCTAGGAAAGGTCAGTCTGCTGATTTTAAGGCTTTGTTTTCTTTCTTTTCTTTTTGGTTTACGATCAAATAGTGCATTTTTTATGTTTAATCATATCTGGACAATATATATATATATATATAAATATATATTGTATTTAGTTATTATAAATATTATCATATTTTTATGTTATTGTGACCTTTTTTTTAACACGTATTCTAATCTTGAACTTTGACGATTGTCTGTACATCATGCGACAGTAACTACTCCAAGACACTTTGGATCAGGAATATTATCTTAAGTATGTAGAGTAGATAAGACGGCAACTGTACACATGTTATCCCAACCCCCTCAAACAACCATCATATAGTCACCCTACTTTCTATCTCTCGTCTTGCTAGCGTAATGCATAGTGCGCGGAATTTAGATGTGAGTATCCTAGATTCGAGTCCTTGGAGTGCCACATGTATTTGTTGATTTCATTAATTGAGTTTAGATGTGAAGTTGGTTGGTGTAAAAAACATAATAATTCATCGCCTCTCTCTCTCTCTCTCTCAAATAGTCACCCTACTCCCTCCCTCTCCATAGTTTGTGTCTCTTTCTTCCAACCCTCTCAAACATTCCCCCCCCCCCCCACACACACACACAAACACACACACACACACGCCAACTACGTCCCGTCTCATATGTTAAACATCAAATGTCCCAAACTCCACCTTCAGCACCCCGTCTCTTCAACCTGGAGCCCACAACCTGCACCTGGCCAATCCTCCACTCAGGTTATTGACCTTGGTTTGGAGGTACGTTTGATATGCAACGACGACCACTGTAATACTAGGATCTTAGGATTACCTTGGATATTTGCAGGTATAATGCACAAATTGTGTGTGCAAATGAAGCGAAACTTATACCAATACTAAATGCTTCAATTATTTAAGTTTTCTACTTTGAACAGATAAACTGACCAATATTAATTTATCTTTACCATTTTAGTTACATTTGATTACACAGGTTGGACTGACACAATGCCTTCTGTTCTGTCCCAATTTCTATATTAGACATTCCATCCATCCTCTGCCTTCCTTCCTCTCATCCTATTATTCGCCTGTCCTACCTTCCTCTACTCCCCACTACCTTCCACTCTTCCTTGGGTTCTCTCTGCCTCCCTTCCTTATTTCCTCTATGCCTGAAACTCTGATTAACTTCTTTGTCTCCTTCCATATTGCCCGCCTTTCTTTCTTTTCTTTCTCTTTTCCTATCTGTCTGTCATATATATTTGTATCTTTCCTTACTTCTTACTTGCTTCCACCATTCTTGCAATCATTGCAGGCAGCTTTGCCTTTTATCACCTGTTCACACATACAAATAAACACTCACAGTTTCCCCTCTCCTTTCTTCTCTTCTGGGTGTCTCTTTTTGCATTCCTCCCTACCTTCCTTCCTCCTATTCTTCACGTTCATTTGTCCTTCCATTCTACTTACATTCCTTTCATTCTTGCTTCCAACCATCCTTCCTTCCTTCCATCTTTCCTTCCTCACATACTCCCTTCATTCCTTCCCTTCTTCCTTCCTCTCATCCATATTTCCATCCTTCATTCCTCCCGTTTTTCCGTCTTCCCATCGACCTTTCCTTCCTTCCATTCTTCTTCCCTCGCATCCTTCCTTTGTTCCTTCCCTGCCTCTTTCCTCCTGCTCTTCCATTCTTTCTTCCTCCCTCCCTTTCCTCGTATAACCACATATTGTCCGCGGCCTGCGAAAGAGAACTAAATGGCAAACTTCGAGCTCCAAACTTTCGCACTTTCTTCTATATTGCAACTTCCGGGCGAGTCACTCTGGTCGATGATGCTAGAGTGTCGTTAAAGGCTGGCCACTTTATCTTATCTGACGTTTTTGTCACCCCTAACGACCCTGAGCTAGTGCCGATACAAGGGCAAGTTCAATAGAAACTATATTAAATGGAACTAAACTCTCCATCTAGAAACTAACAACCTTATAAAGGACACGCAACATGGTTTCCGAAATAAGCGCTCATGTCTGACAAACCTCTGACTTTTTCCACGATATAATGTATATGATGAAAATAAAGCAGTTGACATCGTCTACCATGGTATACAAGTCTGGCACTCTACATAAATATACCATGATATACAGGTTTGACACTCTACATAAATATACCATGATATACAGGTTTGGCACTCTACATAAATATACCATGATATACAGGTTTGACACTCTACATAAATATACCATGATATACAGGTTTGACACTCTACATAAATATACCATGATATACAGGTTTGACACTCTACATAAATATACCATGATATACAGTCTTGGCACTCTACATAAATATACCATGATATACAGGTTTGACACTCTACATAAATATACCATGGCATACAGGTTTGACACTCTACATAAATATACCATGATATACAGTCTTGGCACTCTACCATGTAATAAAGGCAATTTTCACTGATAGTAATATGTTTTTTGTTTTCATTCTCATTGCAGAGTCATGAAATAAAGTGCATAACATAGGCATAGATTATTTATCATAATCAGTTAAACACCAAGAATAAAAGGCGATAGCTAGTAGCCCTTATAATTATAGATTCCTTCTCCAAAATGCCATTACCAATTACCTATACTGTATAAACAAAATATTTGTGATCTTTCTAACCTGCATGTTGTTAGGATATATTAGACTATGTTAATGCAGATACAATTATGCTAAGTTAGGCTATATTACATTCGACTAAGCCATAGTTCGTTAGATTAATCTATATTAAGCTAGATTAATCTTAACTGGATTAAGTTAGGATAGAGTAGGCACCAGCTTGGAGCCCTTACAAAGTTTCCCTTACCACAGCGGGTCAAAAACTATCTCTCACTCTTCCTTCCTTCCTTGTCATCCTTCCTTCCTTCATCCAACTCTTCCTTAGTTTCCTTTCACCCTGCCTTCCCAAGAGGCCAATGCCACGACAGCGCGTAGATGTACTCATACTACGACTCAACTCCCTGTGTTTTGTCTTTTGGTAGGTTTCAGGCTGCAACTCCTCCCATCCCAGGTATCTCTCGACATGATTGATTGACTTCTCTCAGCCGTGAATTATCTGATTTTTCTCGTGGTCTCTTCCACATAAGGTTGTCACAGCCTAAGACCTCTGTGTGAACAGTATTAACGGCAAGAAAATAGACTGTGTACTACAAAGGAGTACAAAGGAGTACAAAGGAAATCAAGCAACAACAGATCTAGTGACCCTTCTAGGCTGCTTGTCCTCCAAAACACTGAGGATCAAGTGTCCAAACAGTGGTTTAGAGTGGGTAAGGGAACATTGGAAAGGGAACTACTGCCCTGAGGACTAGGAAGTTAGTAGGGGACATATGGGTTAGTAACTACCTATGTAGTGGAAGTTGTATTCATGAACCATATACCAAAAATGTCAGTTTCAGTGATTAGATACTGGTTTGATACATGGCCATACCAGTTGTACCCCATTAGATACTGGTTTGATACATGGCCATACCAGTTGTACCCCATTAGATACTGGTTTGATACATGGCCATACCAGTTGTACCCATTAGATACTGTTTGATACATGGCCATACCAGTTGTACCCCATTAGATACTGGTTTGATACATGGCCATACCAGTTGTACCCCATTAGATACTGGTTTGATACATGGCCATACCAGTTGTACCCCATTAGATACTGGTTTGATACATGGCCATACAGTTGTACCCCATTAGATACTGGTTTGATACATGGCCATACCAGTTGTACCCCATTAGATACTGGTTTGATACATGGCCATACCAGTTGTACCCCATTAGATACTGGTTTGATACATGGCCATACCAGTTGTACCCCATTAGATACTGGTTTGATACATGGCCATACCAGTTGTACCCCATTAGATACTGGTTTGATACATGGCCATACCAGTTGTACCCCATTAGATACTGGTTTGATACATGGCCATACCAGTTGTACCCCATTAGATACTGGTTTGATACATGGCCATACCAGTTGTACCCCATTAGATACTGGTTTGATACATGGCCATACCAGTTGTACCCCATTAGATACTGGTTTGATACATGGCCATACCAGTTGTACCCCATTAGATACTGGTTTGATACATGGCCATACCAGTTGTACCCCATTATAATGTTGAAACCATACATTTCGTGGTCAAATAGGAGTTTATGCACCTCTTCAAATTACTATGGAGTGTCCATGTCTGGCAACAGTATAACAAAACAAAGAGAGAGCAAGTGTCTTGAATATCCACAACTTGATCCTTCAGCATGGACATTGACAGTGCCATATACTTGATCCTTCAGCATGGACATTGACAGTGCCATATACTTGATCCTTCAGCATGGACATTGACAGTGCCATATACTTGATCCTTCAGCATGGACATTGACAGTGCCATATACTTGATCCTTCAGCATGGACATTGACAGTGCCATATACTTGATCCTTCAGCATGGACATTGACAGTGCCATATACTTGATCCTTCAACATGGACATTGACAGTGCCATATACATGATCCTTCAGCATGGACATTGACAGTGCCATATACTTGATCCTTCAGCATGGACATTGACAGTGCCATATACTTGATCCTTCAGCATGGACATTGACAGTGCCATATACTTGATCCTTCAGCATGGACATTGACAGTGCCATATACTTGATCCTTCAGCATGGACATTGACAGTGCCATATACTTGATCCTTCAGCATGGACATTGACAGTGCCATATACTTTTGTCACGATTCTATAGCACCATATCTTAGGCCAAGGTATATTTTACAGCTTGGCACGACCCACCTTGTTATGGGTCTCACTATCAAAGTAAGTGAATATATCACAACTGAAATAGTCAAGGAGGAGGAGATCACCATAGCAAACCCCCCCAACTCCAACACCTCCCCACCCACGGCAGGTACCAATAATGCAGCTAGTCTAACATGATCGCAGATGATCTCGCAACTACTCGGCTGCCTCATTTTGCAGAGTGTCACCAGGTCAACTGTTATTCCCGAAAATTGTCTTAACAACTAACCGATCATCTCGGGAGAGTTCAGATGTTCTAAATCCTCACCCAGACATTCGATTAGAGTCTTTGGAGTCATGTGTTGTTTGTGCAGCCACAACTTTCCATAAAATAGAATTTGGACCAGGGAACCCGACACACTAAAGAGTGAAGGGCACCTGAGTGCAATGGCTTACATCTGTTATGAGGGCCCCAGACTGGCCTATATTCGTTACTAACCTGTCTGTCGGAGACGTAGTTGATCATGGTACGATTATGGTACCAGAAGACATACTCCGGGGGCTGGGTGTGGTGCCTCAGAGTACAGTTTAGGACCACAGAGCTGCCCTCCTGCACATACCGTTCAGGGCCCCCACTGATGGAACTGGACGCCTCTGTTGGGGATGGTGGGAGTATTATACACATGTATTATATAACAAAGATGGATAAGATACAATTGCGAAATCAAACCCTATATCTTTATTCTAATACTAATTTCTATAGCCTCTAATCTCGCTTTAGATTAAACGCAATACCTTTGTTGGGGGTGGTAGGAGGAGACGCAGGTCACACACATGAATAAATTAACAATGGATACAAAATTATTATATCATTCTCTTTTACATTTTTCTACAGCTACAACTACAAGATAAAGCTAAGAAACAGCTACAACTACAAGATAAAGCTAAGAAACTATGAAACTAACCCGGAATCCTTTCGTCTGAACATACCGTAAACCCAAGAGTGAAAAGTTACTCTCAGACTTTCTTTTATTCAACAGCTGAGCTCTGGAACTCTCTCCCAGAATCTGTCTTTCCCTCCTCCTATGACTTAAATTGCTTCAAACTCTGTGTGTCCAGGCATTTTGGCTCGAACGCCCCTTGATTTTGGCCCTGTCACTCTTTCAACTATGGGGAAGGCACTCGTTACAGGCAGTTCTGTTTTTTGTCTCCCTCACAAAAAAAAATAAAAAAAAAAAAAAAAAATCGCCGAAGACCCCTAATATAAATCCAAGTAATAAAAATAAACCATAACTCTTACTTCTACTACTTGCTTGTACATACAGGAATCACACAGCAAAATTAAAACATAATTACGAAATCAAACCCCGTCTTATAACACTAATAGTCATCCTCTTAATTCTCTAACCTATTCTTAGATGGAACTCGACTCCTCTGTTGGGAATAGTCGCAGGGGACGCAGGTTACATACATTAATAGTCGCAGGGGACGCAGGTTACATACATTAATAGTCGCAGGGGACGCAGGTTACATACATTAATAGTCGCAGGGGACGCAGGTTACATACATTAATAGTCGCAGGTGACGCAGGTTACATACATTAATATAAAAAAACACAGAAGAATGCTATATTTGTCTGTGTTATAAGAAACAAAGTCACAACACCTTTAATACTATCTATCCTCTTAAGGGCAGGCAGACCGTTTTTCTGGACCCCCTTCTCCCTAATGTTTAGCCTCACTAGTTTTGAAATTATAAGACGTTCGGCCCATTAGTTTGGCGATTTTAACACCTTTCCCCCCATTTCGTTGTCAATGTTAAGACCTTTCGTGCCATTTAGGTATCGATTATTTCCTGGCGAGCGATAGCGAGCCTGCAATTTTAAGATGAACCGGCCTTCGGCCGGGAAATTTTTCTACCGAAAAATGTACAAATTTATCTTGAAGGGGGGTCTAGGGGGTGTTTTTCTAAGCTTGATGGAGGTCTAGGGAGGAAACTAAACACAAACATATGAATAAACAAACTAATGGACCAAACAAAGGGCCAATGTCACCGTAAGTATTCAATTTAAATTTAACGCCTTGAAGCTTGGGTGAAAGATGAGACAAGGCTCAGTGGAGGCGGTATAATGTATGTTGATGAAACTATAGAAATATGAAAAACTATAAGATACAACTATGAAGTTAAGGGGGGGATGACCTGCCTTTTTCTCTTTCTTGGTTGTATCCATTCGGCCCCATTCAGCCTACTGTTTTAAGACGTTTATCCCCATCCAGGTGTCAATTTTTTCCTGGCGAGCGAAAGCGAGCCAGCATTATATGGAGAAATCCGGCTTCGCCGGAGACATTTTTCTATCGAAAAATGTACAAATTTAGCCTGCTGTGTAACTCATTATCCGAAATATGATGGCTCGATATCGGTCGCCAGGTATAAATTGACAGCTGGATTGGGATAAACGTCTTAAAACAGTAGGCTGAATGGGGCCGAATGGATACAAGCCAGATAGAAAAATAAGCAGGTCACCCCCCTTAAAGCAGACACTTTCTTCCCTTACATCACTCAACACTTACAACACAATGAGCAGGTCACCCCCCTTAAAGCAGACACTTTCTTCCCTTACATCACTCAACACTAACAACACAATGAATGTATAGTTTACACACTATACTATATAATTAAAACTTCATATTCAACCCATTAACATTGATAGTAATCGTTCTCGCATATACTGTATATCACTGCTTATATCACCCTTATATCACACAATACCGTCATCACCGTTACTATCACCCAAGACTATATCGTCACAAAACACGCAACTACACACACACTCTCTCAAGGTTAATCACTTCCAACTTTTTCATGTACGGCAATTGCCGGAGAGAACGGAGGGTGGGAAGAGAGCCTTCTTCTTTTCTGTCCTTCCCTTTTCTATCGGATGTGCCATCTCTACTAAAATTAAGCCCTGACCACCTCGTTTGGATCGTAAGGTCTGTGTGGACAGTGTATCTATTTAAATTTATGTATATATATATATATATATATATATATATATATATATATATATATATATATCTAATGTCCTGCCACGGATATTAGTTCCAGGGCAGTAGTTCCCTTTCCAATTTTCCCTTACCGACTCTAAACCACTGTTTGAACACTTGACCCTCAGTGTTTTGGAGGACAAGCAGCCTAGAGGGGCCACTATACCTGTTGTTGCTCGATTTCCTTTGTACGCTCTCGCTCTCGCTCGCGCTCTCTCGCGCTCTCTCTCTCTCTCTCTCTCGCTCTCTCGCTCGCTCGCTCGCTCGCTCGCTCTCGCGCTCGCTAGCGCTCTCTCTCTCTCTCTCTCTCTCTCTCTCTCTCTCTCTCTCTCATAGGGACACATGGGTCAGGTAGCGGTGGCATCAATGTTAGGTTAAAGTTACACCAAACTCGGTTACGGTAAATTACATTCCACCAAGTTAGAGTAAGCTCACTAATTGGGGGATGGACAGAGGTACTATATGGGAGAGGGAATTTATTGTTGTATTAGTGGTAGCATCAGAAGTAGTAGTAGTAGTAGTAGTAGTAGTAGTAGTAGTAGTAGTAGTCAATCAATCACATTTATTTCGTAATATAATATTAAATAGGTACAGAAATTAGGACAGAGTCATAACAATTTCATCACATTCATGTGACTAAGGGTTAATATACATATAGGTATATATTCCTGTTTAACCTCTTTCCAGAAACTTCTTTTGTCTTTGTTAGAAAACCTTTCTACTATGGATTTCCATATTTCTTTATTTTCATTATTTTGACATTTGTTGAGGGATGTTTTGAATTTCTTTCTAGAGTTTATCATATGAGTGTGTTCGGTAGTAGTAGTAGTAGTAGTATCATCATTAGTAGTAGCCTAGTACTAGTAGTTGTAGTAGAGGTAGTAGTAGTAGTAGTAGTAGTAGTAGCGGGATCAAGTATCACATCAGGTCCTAGATATGGGATAGCACCAAAATGCTAGTAAGTCATACTGAATGTGAAACCGGAACATTATGATAATGCCGTAGAAGTTTTCCAGGATAGTGAAGTGGTAGTAACAAAAGATGGACAGCATCAGCATGGGGCGGTGATTGGCACAGCAGATTTCAAGAAAAGGTAAGGAGTGGGTAAATAAAATAATCGAACCACAGGCTGCTTACTCGGCTTTAACACATGGGGTCAAACATCACTGGACCTTCTTGATGCGTATCATTCCAAATGTGAGTCGACTATTTCAACCGCTATAAGATTCCATCAGAGGCAATATCATTCCAGCATGGGTAAAATCCTGCTTCCTTCAGGGTTAGGAGGGCTTGGAACCATCAATTGCGTGAAGAGTGCAGCAACTGAACACTAGAACTCGGTCAAGATTCACTACATAAATAATTCACAGAAATAACAACTTGGTGCAACAGATACAACACCGTTCACCGAGTCTAGCAAGAAAGATCCAAGTAGCACAAGAAACGGGCGCTTCAAATTGGCTGACA
Source organism: Paralithodes platypus (assembly GCA_032716605.1). Lineage (NCBI taxonomy): Eukaryota > Metazoa > Arthropoda > Malacostraca > Decapoda > Lithodidae > Paralithodes > Paralithodes platypus. The sequence goes on from CM064540.1 coordinate 4,050,980, forward strand.
ACAATACCAATCAAGGCAAAAGGCTTTAACCTCAACAAGCAATTTATTGATGCCATTGCACTGAGGTATGGTTGGCCGATTGAAAGACTGCCCAATCGATGCATACTGTATGTGGAGTCAACAACAATGCAAACCATTCCATGGTATATGTAAGAAGGGAAGGTTCATCAGCATCAGGCACGATGAAGTGAGAGACTTAATGGCGAACATGTTAAGGAGGCGTGTCATTATGTGGTGTGCGAACCAACAATCATCTACTTAAGGGGAGATTTCCACTTGAGGGAGTTTTTTCTTGACTCCTTTCTCCCTCATGTTTAGCCCCATTGCTTTTCTAATTTTAAGACGTTCGCCCCATTATTTTGATGATTTTAAGAACTTTCAACCCATTTCTGTCAATTTTAAGACCTTTCGTGCAATTTAGGTATCGATTTTATCCTGGCGAGCGATAGCGAGCCTGTAATTTAAGAGGAACCGGCTTTCAGCCGGGACATTTTTCTACCGAAAAATGTAAAAATTTACCTTGAAAGGGGCTCAAGGGGGTGTAATCTTAAGCTTGATGGATATCTAGAGACCAAACTAAAAACCTCCCCTTAACAGAGAGCTCTTGCAGCACAGGATGGCAAACACATCAAATGAAGCACGGTTTGATGTCACTGCAAAAGGCTTCTGAACAAGAGGACAGCGTGTGTTCTTTTACATAAGGATGTTCAACCCAATGGCCAGTAGCTACAGCGAGCTGTCTTTGGAGGCTGCACATTAGAGGAACAAACAAGAAAAAATCAGAGCATCTGGGAAAAGGCTCCTACAGATTCAACAAGGCAGCTTTACCCCATTTGTCTTCACCACTTCTGGAGGGATAGACCCAGGGCTAAGTGCTTCTATTCCAGGCTATCAGAAACCATTGAAGAGAAGAACCAATAGCCAAGTAGTAGCCTGGGTAAAGTGCCGCCTATCTGTCTTGTTGCTCAGATCAGCACTGTTATGTTTTATGGGAATAAGACTGTCTGCACCGAAACTAACGACAGTTGTAAGACATGGACTATGAGGCAACAGTGGCAGAGAGTTGCATCAGGAGGCGATAGGATTGTGATGGCATAGTATAGAGTATAAGCATAAAATAGTATCTGATATTTATAACAATGTAATACATACAGAGTATTAAATAAAGTCATACAAAATTATCCTGAATAGACTGAGAGAAAATGTGAAAGTTCTACTAGTTCTAATCTATAACCAAGAGATTAGATATCAAATAATTCCTTGCATAAAGGCGGAAGTAAAGTAGCATTCATTCGGTAACTGATGAAGTAACTCCCGAATCAAAGTTTTAAGGACAGATCTGTGATATTGAAAGTCGAGATGAAGACCATGGTTACAGTTATCACATGTACTGGCACATATATACCTATACGTGGGTAGCCATTGTTATCAGTGAACTTCATGTGGACGACCAAACGTGCGGGTGAAATTAACCCTCTCAGACATATGACGCGATTTTGAGCCTATTGGGGATACTTTAAAGCCTTGGTTACAATCAGGGGTATTTAGAAACCTTTAGTTTAGTTACTTCAACCTCTGCAGTTGTCTTTGAGTTAGCTGTGGGCAGAAAACTAATTTTGGAGAGGCAATTATAAGAGTGAGAAAATTGTATTTCTTATTGCTAATCTGGCAACCTCTGCGTCATATGTGCGTGAAAGGGTTAAGTGTGAGAAGATTTAAGGGGAGGTTTTTAGTGTGTTTCCTAGACTTCCATCAAGCTTGAAATTACACCCCCTTGACCCCCTTTCAAGATAAATTTGTACATTTTTCGGTAGAAAAATGTCCCGGCTGAAGGCCGGTTACTCTTTAATTACAGGCTCGCTATCGCTCGCCAGGAAAAAATCGACACCTAAATGGGACGAAAGGTCTTAAAAGTGACATAAATGGGGTGAAAGTTCTTAAAATCGCCAAACTAATGGGGCGAACGTCTCAAAATCTCAAAAGCAATGGGGCTAAACATGAGGGAGAAAGGGGTAAAGAAAAAAAATCCCTCAAGTGGAAATCTCCCCTTAACGATGGGCAGCCTTATATGTAATGGTGAAGGCTAAGAGGAATGGATGGTCGACATACATATTTGCAGACATACATATTAGCGTGATGACATGCATATGGGCGTGATGATTTACATATAGGACTTACGTGTGATGGTGAGGGAGGACAGGAAGACCATGGGAGGGTGGGTGGACAGCTGACACACATACTGGCCAGCATCTCGGTGTTGGGCGTACCGTAGGTGGAGTATCCATTCCTGAGTGAGAGAACCAGACTGCTCGCTTTACTCACAATATTCTACCCCTTAAGCCGGTATCACACGATAGCTTTTATAGTCAACATTCGATAATCAAAAACATTCTGGCAACACTTCTGGAATATTTGGCACTGGTATCGGAAACTAGACTGATGGTAGATGAATTATGGCAACCGAAATATTTAAAATGTTGACCTCAGAAGCTGCCAGACCAGTGTTGAGCATAAATGTTGAGCGAAAAAGAGCTCGTGTGATACCGACTTTAGCATAATATGGCAAATATATATATTATAATATATATTTTGACCAATCATATCATACATAGAAAATAAAATACAAATATCGTATACCTTGATTCAACTTAACATGGTGAGAAAGGTACAGAATGTTGATATAGGTTAAGTGCACACACAACATATATACAGAGTGTACACATGCCTTAATCATATTGCAACATACACACATGTACTTTCAGGGCAATACTATCATTGTTTAATATCCCATGATAATATACCGTACTCTGTAGTATCGGCAGCGTTGCAACAAATATATCCGGCACCGCTGCACATGTTTTCATCAGTAACATCCGGTCGGCACTCAGCATAGCAGTGCCACCCCAGCTCTCTGTATATCTTTGGCTAATAAGAACCTATAAACTTATCTCTGGACTTTTATTCTACATCCTTGTGCAAGAAAGGATTATCAAGGTTGTTGTAGCTTCACATGACAACCATACACAGAAGACATGTATAAAATGTTCGCTTTTCCCAAATATATTATCTCTGGCCGCAGCATAGCAAAATAAAACACATACCCCGATTATCCCTTTTGCTATAGGTACGACAAACAAAGAAATAATATGTTTTGCAAAAATATTCATTATCCAGCCCATGTTCTAATCTGTCAACACAGTATACAAGTATAACTTACATTTAAAATAATAAAACATAGTGTACTCATAATTTGAAGTCCTTTAATTAACCCGTACAGTACCGGTGACGTCGTTTTCATTACGTTTTGGAGACTATTAGGCGATATTATTCAGGTTAGGAAGGACCTCAAACAATAATTAGGCTTCAAACTTTCTCAACCAACCTTTTAAACTACCACTGATCCGTCCTAAGCTGCATAATATTGTATAAATATAGCTAGAGTGAATTATAACCCACGTCGCTGGTACTCTAAGGGGTAAAGATAGAACTGTGCATTACCCTGCAACACACAAAATGTTTTCGCTTCAACTATATTTACCAGTAATATTGTACAACGCAAAAAAAATATATATTAGTGTATGCTACGCCTTGTACATTTAAATACACTTGTCTGTTATACAATATACAGTATAAGCTTCTTCATATATTTTATAATTACTCGTAGATATAGATTTTTTGGTGGCAGTCAAGAAAATCCGTGTTTTCAATATGCAAGACACAAATATTATATAAAATACACTAAACCACATTCACCTTCATATACCAACATATACTTTGCTTTGTTATAACAATATATAGTTTAATATATAATCAACATGGTCAAAACTGTCTTCGTAGCGCAATGGATAAATGCACTTAATTTCGGTGTGAGCATCCTAGGTTCGAATCCCTGGACTGCCACATGTATTTGTTGATTTCATTAATTGAGTTTAGGAGTAAAGTCGGTTGGTGGAGGGAACATATTAATTCCTAAAAACAATGCAATCCATCCTAGCATACCTTTTATTGAAACGGAATATAGGCCTATGTTGTGTGTGTAAGCCTGTTAGCATTCACAAAGGACTGTTCAACCGGCTTCTGTTGTTGCTGTTGTCAGAAACTTGTATAGAAACTTGTATTGAGTATTGTCCCCATTGTTTATCTGACACAAGCTATGTATGTCCATTATAATATATTTTTTAAGGGGGTAGTGCTTGGATTTTGGTCTATATATTTATGTATTTATTTATGTTTGAGTTTCCTCACTAGGCCTCCATCAAGCTTAGAAAAACACCCTATCTATCTATCTGCCTGTCTATCTATCTATCATTGGTAGTTGGTAGGAGTGTCTTGCTACTGGTTTGGTATTCCTAAAGTCTCTTATATTCCCGTTGTGTGAATTGGAAGATATTATTGGGATGGCATTTGTGCTGTATAATACTTTGTGTCGGTGCATTACCACATAAGACCACAGATAGGAAAAGAATAATGGTATTTCTGTTACCAGTCATTAACACTGTATGAATATATAACTAGTCAAAATATGCCATGGTAGTGGCTAGAAATTGAGAAGCTTAAGGAGAGGCAGACCGTTTGTTTGGTCTATTTATTCATTTATTCATATATTTGTAAAATATACAAAATACGTATTTTGTATATTTATATTTTTATATTGACAGATAACTTGAATTTAAATGCGATAGTAGGGTTGGGTGGTGGCTGATAACTACCGTGTTTGATGGAGGAGCAATAATGGTTTGGTGGTTCTCACAGGTAAGCCATGGTAGACTTGTCCGTTTCTTAGTCATTAATGTGTGACTTTAACCTCATGACACAGGGACAAGTGCCTTATTTCTACAATTTTGGTAATGCACTATATTGACGAAAATTAGGGAACGGTGTGAAAAAGCTGTGTCAAAATATCATACTGATCCAACTGTTTGTTAATAAGTTATTCCCGAAAAACGATGTCACACGGCCTCTGAAACCCATAGTAGGTGTCGATTATTTCCTGGCGAGCGATAGCGATCCTGCAATTTTAAGAGGAACCAGGCCGGGAAATTTTTCTATCGAAAAATGTACAAATTTATCTTGACGGGGGGTCTAGGGGGTGTTTTTCTAAGCTTAATGGAGGTCTAGGGAGGAAACTAAAACAAATATATGAATAAATGAATTAATAGACCAAACAAACGGTCTGCCTCCCCTTAAGCTTCTCAATTTCTAGCCACTACCATGGCATATTTTGACTAGTTATATATTCATACAGTGCTAATGACTGGTAACAGAAATGTCATTATTATTTTCCTATCGGTGGTCTTATGTGGTAATGCACCGACACAAAGTATTATACAGCACAAATGCCATCCCAATAATATCTTCCAATTCACACAACGGGAATATAAGAGACTTTAGGAATACCAAACCAGTAGCAAGACACCCCTACCAACTACCAATGATAGATAGATAGACAGGCAGATAGATAGATAGACAGATACATTGGTAAATATATAGATAGATAAATATGTGTATTGGACACAAATTTGCAAAACCACACACTAACAATATAATCATTCTCAAGGACAATAAATCTCAGCATACTATACAACAGAACACAGTGATATGGTTTATAATCTATCTCGAAATTAATCGAAACCGTCTCTACGAAAAAAAAAAAAATTGAGAGGATCGTTCCCGCCTTCTGAGAGCCTATACTATTAAGGAGAGATATCCACTGGAGGGATTTTTTTCTTGACCCCTTTCTCCCTCATGTTTAGCCCCATTGCTTTTGAGATTTTAACCACGTTCGCTCCATTATTTTGACGATTTTAAGAACTTTCGACCCATTTCTGTCAATTTTAAGACCTTTCGTGCCATTTAGGTGTCGATTTTATCCTGGCGAGCGATAGCGAGCCTGTAATATAAGAGGAACCGGCTTTCAGCCGGGACATTTTTCTACCGAAAAATGTACACATTTATCTTGAAAGAGGGTCAAGGGGGTGAAAGTTTAAGATTGCTGGAAGAGTAGAAAACAAACTAAAAACCTCCCCTTAAGTAACACCCCGTTCATAACATTAATCATCAATTAAAAAACCCAATGCACATGAATATACTAATGAAAGCATATGGTCCTCCTGGGATTCGAACTCGGGACACCACATCCAGAACATAAGCATCTATTAGTATGTTTTTTACACCAACCAACTCCACATCCAAACTCAATTAATGAAATCAACAAATACATGAGACACTCCCAGGATACTCACATCGAAATTCCACACACTATGCATTACGCTATCAAGAAAATATGTGTGTCTTGAATGCACAGTAGTTAAATTCCCAGCCATCCCACGTCCGGCACTCTGAAGCAGGACTACAAAGACTGAATAATAACTCCCCTCCGTTGTCCGGCTCTCCCCTACCTCGTGTAAGGGGTCGGGATACGAGGTGGTAAGGGCGCCTCCCTCCGCTTATAGACAGATACAGGCTACACTCAAACAGGGAACGAGAGGGATACTAACACTATAACCTAATAACCAAAACTATGAATATTTCGTGTTCGATTGTTGTATATATATATATATATATATTGGCTCGATCGTCCCTTGATTTTGGCCCTGTCACTCTTTCAACTATGGGGGAGGCACTCGCTATACGCAATTCTGCCTTTTGCCTCCCTCAATCACATAGAAAAAAAAAAAAAATATATATATATATATATATATGTGTGTGTGTGTGTCTGTGTGTGTGTGTGTGAATTATTTGTTTCCCTTTTCGAAATATCCGTATATTTTGATATAGTGTATTGTCTGCAAATATCCGTATATTTTGATATAGTGTATTGTCTGCAAATATCCGTATATTCTGATATAGTGTATTGTCTGCAAATATCCGTATATTCTGATATAGTGTATTGTCTGCAAATATCCGTATATTCTGATATAGTGTATTGTCTGCAAATATCCGTATATTCTGATATAGTGTATTGCCTGCAAATTGAATCTCGAATCATATGAACTCTTATTAATTACCGACAAAACTCTCTCTGCCTACTTCAATAATAGGCTTGGGAAACTGTGGTCGAAACATTGTTATAATAAGCTACTGATTGAAATCCCTACCTTTACCGTCAATAAATGTTTATATTTCTGTCTGAAGTATCCGGTGGGCATTGATTTAAGGGGGTAGTACTCGCTTTTTCCGGACCCCTTTCTCCCTCATGTTTAGGGGGTAGATCTCGCTTTTTCTGGACCCCCTTCTCCCTCATGCTTAGGGGGTAGATCTCGCTTTTTCCGGACCCCTTTCTCCCTCATGCTTAGGGGGTAGATCTCGCTTTTTCCGGACCCCTTTCTCCCTCATGCTTAGGGGGTAGAACTCGCTTTTTCCGGACCCCTTTCTCCCTCATGCTTAGGGGGTAGATCTCGCTTTTTCCGGACCCCTTTCTCCCTCATGCTTAGGGGGTAGAACTCGCTTTTTCCGGACCCCTTTCTCCCTCATGCTTAGGGGGTAGTACTTGCTTTTTCCGGACCCCTTTCTCCCTCATCCTTAGGGGGTAGTACTCGCTTTTTCCGGACCCCTTTCTCCCTCATGCTTAGGGGGTAGTACTCGCTTTTTCCGGACCCCTTTCTCCCTCATGCTTAGGGGGTAGTACTCGCTTTTTCCGGACCCCTTTCTCCCTCATGCTTAGGGGGTAGTACTCGCTTTTTCCGGACCCCTTTCTCCCTCATGCTTAGGGGGTAGTACTCGCTTTTTCTGGACCCCTTTCTCCCTCATGCTTAGGGGGTAGTACTCGCTTTTTCTGGACCCCCTTCTCCCTCTTCCTTAGCCTATTAGTTTTGAGGTTTATCATTACACGATTGTATACATTGTTACAGCTTAGGAAGAATCTGTGGCCATCCAATGGGTAAATACCATCTTAATTAACCCTCGGACTTACACGTACCCTTTCTTATCACAGTAAAATAGTTTAATCGAGGATGGTTCACTTTTTGGTCGTTTTTTGCATGTATTCGTTATTTTTCTAGTTTCCTCCCTAGACCTCCATCACATTAAAAAAAAAAAAAAAAAATTAGATCCCCCTTCTAGATTAATTTGTAAAAAAATTGGTAGAACAATGTCCCGTCGGCCGGGTTCTTCCAACTTTACAGGCTCACTATCGTTCGCCAGGGAAAAAATCGACACCTAAATAGCACGAAAGGTCTAAATATTGACGAAGAAATGGGGCGAAAGGTCTTAAAATCGACTAATAAATGGGGCAAACATCTTAACGTCTGAAAACTAATGGGGCTAAACATAGAGGTCTAGGGAGGAAACTAGAAAAATAATGAATGCATGCAAAAATCGCCCCAAAAAAGTGAACCATCTCCCCTTAACCAAAATAGAGCGTCATTTGATTGAGAGAGTTAAGGGGAGATCTCCACTTGAGTTTTTATTTCTTGACCCCTTTCTCCCTCATGTTTAGCCCCATTGCTTTTGATATTATAAAACGTTCGCCCCATTAGTTTAGCGATTTTAAGAACTTTCACCCCATATTAAGACCTTTCGTGCCATTCAGGTGTCAATTTTATCCTGGCGAGCGATAGCGAGCCTGTAATTTAAGAGGAACCGGACTTTGGCCGGGACATTTTTCTACCGAAAAATGTACAAATTTATCTTGAAAGGGACTCAAGGGGGTGTAATTTCAAGCTTGATGGAAGTTTAGGAAACACACTAAAAACCTCCCCTTAAATAATAATGGGTTTTCTAGGGACCAGGACCATATAAACAAATTCGATCCTGAGAGAGACCATGCAAAATTAATCAAAATGCATGTAATCACGAAAGAAAGGCAGTGAGAGAGAGAGAGAGAGAGAGAGAGAGAGAGAGAGAGAGAGAGAGAGAGAGAGAGAGAGAGAGAGAGAGAGAGAGAGAGAGAGAGAGAGAGAGAGAAATAGAGATAGAGAGAGAGAGAGAGAGAGAGAGAGAGAGAGAGAGAGAGAGAGAGAGAGAGAGAGAACAAAATAGAGATAGAGAGAGAGAGAGAGAGAGAGAGAGAGAGAAAAAAAATAGATAGATAGAGAGAGAGAGAGAGAGAGAAAAAATAGAGATAGATAGAGAGAGAGAGAGAGAGAGAGAAATATAGATAGATAGAGAGAGAGACAGAGAGATACAAGGAGAGAGAGATAGCAAGCAACATAAAACGCAATAATCGAGAATACTACATGGTCTGAATTCCGGCTTAAATTGTAATGGGTAAACTTTGGGATAATTGTTTTGCCAACCATAATTACCCGGAAAAAACAGTAAGATAATTTAGTAAGGTACATAGGGATATATAGCAAAATTAAGGTATATAGACAGAAGGCAATTTAAGAGGATAATCTAAAACTAAGGACAATATACTGAATATAAAAAGATACTTGCAGATACAGCAAACAATAACCAGAAAAATGCATAAGGACATTTAATTTTAGAAAGAGAGAACCGTAGCAAGTATATATATATATATATATATATATATATATATATATATATATATATATATATATATATACAGTATATACATATATATTTATATATATTAACAAATAAATATATAAATAAGTAAATAAGATTAAGTAAAATTAGCAAAAGGTGATTTAATAAATGGTACAGATATATATATATATATATATATATATATATATATATATATATATAGAGTATATATAAATAAAAGTGAATATTCCGTTAATATTAGTTGGTGGGGGAACTGCTGTGCTAAGCTCCTTATGATCCAGCTCTTAAGGGGAGGCAGACCGTTTTTCTGGACCCCTTTCTCCCTAATGTTTAGCCCCACTAGTTTTGAGATTATAAGACGTTCGACCCATTAGTTTGGCGATTTTAACACCTTTAGCCCCATTTCGTTGTCAATTTTAAGACCTTTCGAGACATTTAGGTGTTGATTATTTCCTGGCGAGCGATAGCGACCCTGCAATTTTAAGAGGAACCGGCCTTTGGCCGGGAAATTAACATTTACACATTTATCTTGAAGGGGGGCATAGGGGGTGCTTTTCTAAGCTTGATGGATGTCTAGCGAGGAAACTAAAAAGTAAAGGAATAACTGAATTAATAGACCAAAAATGCGGCCCACCTCCCCTTAATCACAAATGTGTTTCCACCCTTATACATACGAGGAGATGTTGCATCCCTTGCGTTATTCTATAGGTACTTTTATGGTAAATGTTCAGATGCACTTGCCTTATTTGTGCCACCGCTTCCCATCTTTCACCGAGGTACTAATTAAGGTAACGCCCAGGATTTAAGGGAGGATGGGCCGGTTTTCTGGACCACGTTCTCCCCAATGTTTAGCCCCATTAGTTTTCAGATGCTAAGATTTTTGCCCCATTAGTTAGTCGATTTTTATACCTTTCGCCCCATTTCTTAGTCAATATTTAGACCTTTCGTGCTATTTAGGTGTCGATTTTTTCCCTGGCGAACGATAGTGAACCTGTAATGTTGGAAGAACCGGCCTTCGGCCGGATAATTTTTCTACCGAAAAATTTACAAATTAATCTAGAAGGGGATCTAATGGATTTTTGTTTTAATTTGATGGAGGTCTAGGGAGGAAACTAACAAAATAATGAATACATGCAAAAATCGCCCAAAAAGTGAACCATCCCCCCTTATCAGTTTCTCCTCCACGATGCAAAACTTCTGCATTTCAATATACATATATTCCCTGAACTACCTCTCTGTGGAACTCACTTCTTCAGAGTGAATTTCCACTATTTTTCAACCCACAGCAGTCTAAATCCAATTGTTACAGACTGTGTATTTATTAGACACATATGGAATTTGTTTCCATTAAAAAATTTCTTCCTTCCTCCCTTTTTTTCATTACATTATAACAAAAATCTGTCTGGGAAACTTCTGTACTAAACTCCATCTGCTCCAGCTCTGCTCTGCTCCAGCTCTGCTCCAGCTCTGCTCCAGCTCTGCTCCAGCTCTGCTCTGCTCCAGCTCTGCTCCAGCTCTTTAAACTTAATGGTGCTCATAATATTATGTCCGGGGGTTTAATACAAGATCAGCCGACGTTTGTAAAATTAGAGTGGTGCGTATTAAAATTAATATTAACCCCTTCGGTACCGGTGATGTACTTCCAACTATATTGTGGCTACTATTAGACGATTTTATTCAGTTTAAAGAGGGCCTCCAGCAATTAACAAGCTTCGAACTATCTTATTTGACCCTTTTTACTACCACAGATCCTTCTTAAACTGTAATTTGGTTCGCTAAATATAGCTAGAATAAATTGAAAACGACGTCGCCGGTACAGAAGGGGTTAAGGGTGTCGATAGTTTTGTTGAGTAACTGACAACTAAATTGAGCGAAAACCAAACTATAAATAAAATTGGGGAACTAAGAAAATGAGTAAATTAGGGCATTACATATGACACGTACAGTCGCGCTAATAAGTCATGGCACCAAGTACGTTTTGATCAATAATTGGTATCAGCCATAATCTAAGCTTCATTTCTTCATATCGAGTGAAATATACAAACATGTTCATACACTTACCCACCCTATTCACCATCTGACAGACATTAATACAGTACAGAGCGAACCAAAGGTAATGACAGCTGGGACATGACTTATTAGCGCAACTGTACACATCTTATACAAAACAAACACCAAACTCACAATTTCACAGTTGCCGAAAAACAAAAAATTGCCGGAAAGTTTAAGGTTTGTGTGACTTTGCCTTTAAGGGGAGAATGCCCGTTTTTCTGGTCCCCCTTCTTCCCCTTGTTTAGCCCCATTAGTTTACAGATTTGATGACGTTCGGCTCCATGCTAAGGCCTTTCGCCCCATTTCTTTGTCAATATTAAGACCTTTCGTGCTACTTAGGTGCCGATTTTTTTCTCTCCAAGCGAACGATAGTGAGCCTGTAATTTTGGAAGAACCCGGCCGAAAAATGTACAAATTAATCTAGAAAGTTGATCTAATCGATGTGTTTAATTAAGCTTGATGGAGGTCTAGGGAGGACACAAATACAATACTATAAAAGATACATTAAAATGACCATATATATATATATATATACGCCCATCTCACTTTAAAGGGAGATCTCCACTTGAGGGATTTTTTTCTTGACCCCTTTCTCCCTCATGTTTAGCCCCATTGCTTTTGAGATTTTAAGACGTTCGCCCCATTAGTTTGGCAATTTTAAGAACTTTCACCCCATTTATGTCACTTTTAAGACCTGTCGTCCCATTTAGGTGTCAATTTTTTTCCTGGCGAGCGATAGCGAGCCTGTAATTTAAGAGGAACCGGCCTTCGGCCGGGACATTTTTCTACCGAAAAATGTCAACATTTATCTTGAAAGGGGGTCAAGGGGGTGTAATTTCAAGCTTGATGGAAGTCTAGGAAACACACTAAAAACCTCCCCTTAAGCCCCTTCTTTACCGAGGCCGTCTTTTTAGCTTCATTCGGACTACTATTACACGATAATAGTCAGCTTAACAAGGACCTCCAGTAATGAACAGGCTTGGGATCACCTCACTTACCCCACCCCCCACTTTTTACTAATATTATTTTTATTAATCTCACCACCACACCCCCAATGAAATTAATTAAAGTATATATGATCCACCGGGATTCGAACCCGGGTTATCACACACATATTTTTTTTTTTTTTTTTTTAACACAGATCCTTTTTAACCATCACAAAATCATCTAAACGTAGCTAGAATAAATTGAAAAAAAAGACGACCCCGGTATAGAAAGGGTTAAACCCCCCCCCCCCACAGGCGTCCAATGAGGAGCCCCCATTAAGCTTAATGAGCGGGGCCATAAGGAGCTTAGTACAGAAGTTGCTCCGACTTGTAATGTTAAAGGGAGACTGGCCGTTTGTTTGGTCTAATAATTAATTTATTCATATATTCGTTTAGTTTCCTCCCTAGACTTCCATCAAACTTAAAATTACTCCCCCTAGACCCTCTTTCAAGATAAATTTGTACATTTTTCGGTAGAAAAATGACCGATTCCCCTTAAATTACAGGCTCGCTATCGCTCGCCAGGAAAAAATAGACACCTAAATGGCACGAATGGTTTTTAAATTGACAGAAATGAGGCGAGGGTTCTTAAAATCGCCAAACTAATGGGGCGAAAGTCTTAAAATCTCAAAAACAATGGGGCTAAACGTGAGGGAGAAAGGGGTCCAGAAAAAAAATCCCCTCCAAGTGGAAATCTCCCTTTAACCCCTTCAGGCGTCAAAGGAGGAGCTCCGTTCACATTAAGCTTAAAGAGCGGGACCATAAAAAGCTTAAAGGTGGGGGCTCATGGGTTGAGGTAAACATGGAAAAATAATCGCCAACCTGCATATAATTATCTTGTAAAATGCAATGTCACTGAAATAATTATTAACAATGGTATAAAGGATTTTGCGGATCGTCTATACCGGGCCTGTGACGTCATAGTGACGTCACACCAGTATCCTCATCCTGGACTGGATGGTGGACTTACACTCTTGTGACGTCACAGGCCCGGTATAGACGATCCACAAAATCCTTTATACCATTGTTAATAATTATTTCAGTGCCATTGCATTTTGCAAGATAATTATGTACAGCTTGGCGATTATCATTCCATGTTTATCTCAACCCATGAGCCCCCACCTTTAAGTACAGTTTAAGTTGCTCCGACTTGTAATATTAACTTCAATATTAACATTTTGACATTATTATTTTTTTTTGGACTCGTTTTGTTTGAACTGGTGTAACGAATGATCTCGCCTAAGGGGAGATTTGGATTTTTTTTTCTGGACCTCTTTCTCCCGCATGTTTAGCCCCATTGCTTTTGAGATTTTAAGACGTTCGCCCCATTAGTTTGGTGATTTTAAGAACAATCGCCCCATTTCTGTCAATTTTAAGACCATTCGTGTCATTTAGGTGTCGATTTTTTCCTGGCGAGCGATAGCGAGCCTGTAATTTAAGGGGAATCGGCCTTCGGCCGGGACATTTTTCTACCGAAAAATGTACACATTTATCTTGAAAGGGGGTCTAGGGGGGAGTAATTTTAAGTTTGATGGAAGTCTAGGGAATCAACTAAAAACCTCCCCTTAACCCTTTTTACTACCACAGGTCCTTCTTAAACAGCACATAATCGTCAAACTAAATATAGCTACAATACAATTAAAAAGACGTCACCGGTACAGAAGGGGTTAAAAAGCTTAAGATGGGCTGGTTTTCTGGGCCACTTTCTCCCTCATGTTTAAGCCCCATTAATTTTCAGATGTTAAGATGTTTGCCCCATTAGTTAGTCGATTTTAAGACCTTTCGCCCCATTTATTCGTCAATATTTAGACCTTTCGTGGTATTTAGGTGTCGATTTTTTCCCTGGCGAACGATAGTGAGCCTGTAATGTTGGAAGACCCGGCCTTCGGCCGGGACATTTTTCTACCGAAAAATGTACAAATTAATCTAGAAGGGGGATCTAATGGATGTTTTGTTTTTAATTTGATGGAGGTCTAGGGAGAAAACTAGAAAAATAATGAATACATGCAAAAATCTACCAAAAAGTGAACCATCCCTCCTTAACTGGGATCTAGGCAGTCATATACTATTTTGAAAAGGTTCGAGGGGATAAGCTAAAATAAGTCAAAATTGAAATAGCTGGAAACTTATATAGCTCTGCACCTCAAATAATAATAATAATAATAATAATAATAATAATAATAATAATAATAATATTTATAATAATAATAATAATAATAATAATAATAATAATAATCATAATAATAATATTTATAATAATAATAATAATAATAATAATAATAATAATAATAATAATCATAATAATAATATTTATAATAATAATAATAATAATAATAATGGTAACTTACACCTATTTTATTAGTAAGCCTGTGATGAAAGAGAATATGGAAAGAATATGAAAGCAATGATGGTTCGAATCCCACTGGTTAGTAATCGATTTTCCCAATACGATGCGTGGGTGTGTGGGTGTGTGTGTGTTTAGGTGTGGATGTGTGGGTGCATGTGTCAGTGTGTGTGTGTAGGTGTGGATGTGTGGGTGTATGTGTCAGTGTGTGTGTGTGTGTGTAGGTGTGGATGTGTGGGTGCATGTGTCAGTGTGTGTGTGTAGGTGTGGATGTGTGGGTGTATGTGTCAAAGTGTGTAGGTGTGGGTGTATGTGTCAGTGTGTGTGTGTGTGTGTAGGTGTGGATGTGTGGGTGCATGTGTCAGTGTGTGTGTGTAGGTGTGGATGTGTGGGTGTATGTGTCAGTGTGTGTGTGTGTGTAGGTGTGGATGTGTGGGTGCATGTGTCAGTGTGTGTGTGTAGGTGTGGATGTGTGGGTGTATGTGTCAAAGTGTGTAGGTGTGGATGTGTGGGTGCATGTGTCAGTGTGTGTGTGTGTGTGTGTGGGTGTATGTGTCAAAGTGTGTGTGTGTGTGTGTATTAATCATGGATAATCTATTAAGTTGAGACCCTTAATACCTACGAGGTTTGCTAAGCTGTGTGGTGCAATTAGTGGTAAGGTAATGGTGAGATGATTGAGAGGCTTGGAGGAGAATGAGGAGGACGAGGCGAGGCGAGGGTGGATTAAGGGGAGGTATTTAGTTTGTTCCCTAGACCTCCATCAAGCTTAAAATTACACCCCATTGAGTCCCTTTCAAGATAAATTTGTACATTTTTCGGTAGAAAAATGTCCCGGCCAAAGACCGGTTCCTCTTAAATTACAGGCTCGCTATCGCTCGCCAGGATAAAATCGACACCTGAATTGCACGAAAGGTCTTAATATGGGGTGAAAGTTCTTAAAATCGCTAAACTAATGGGGCAAACGTTTTATAATATCAAAAGCAATGGGGCTAAACAGGAGGGAGAAAGGGGTCAAGAAAAAAAAATCCTCAAGTCGATATCTCCCCTTAAGTGGTTATCATTTGGTCTACTTATCTATTTACCGGTATATATATATATGTTATTGTTTCCTCGCTAGACCTCCATCAAGCTTAAAAAAACACCCCCCTAGACCACCCGTCAAGATAAATTTGTACATTTTTCGACAGAAACATTTCCCGGCCGAAGGCCGGTTGCTCCTAGAATTACAGGTTCGCTATCGTTCGCCAGGAAATTATCGACACCTAAATGGCACGAAAGGTCTATATATTGACAAGGAAATTGAGCAAAAGATCTTAAAATCGTCATACTAATGGAACGAATGTCTTAAAATCTCAAAGGTAATGGGACTAAACATGAGGGC
This sequence comes from Paralithodes platypus, assembly GCA_032716605.1. Taxonomy (NCBI): domain Eukaryota; kingdom Metazoa; phylum Arthropoda; class Malacostraca; order Decapoda; family Lithodidae; genus Paralithodes; species Paralithodes platypus. The sequence goes on from CM064540.1 coordinate 4,067,196, forward strand.
TAAAAAATCACCTACCTCCCCCTGAACTGCTGCAGAGATAAGTGGGGGCACTGGGCAGGGTGACTGACTGATTGGGAATTATGGTAACCCTTTCTGCAACGTGGCGATTATTATTATTATTATTATTATTATTATATATATATATATATATTTTGATTTTGTTTTATTTTTTTTTCTATCACTTGTGATTTTAGTCAGCTTAGGAAGAACCTGTGGGAGACGAAGGGTAACCCCATTGATTCCTAGAGTGCCTTTCTTAACTGCCTAAAATCGCCTACTGGTCACCAGAATAGTATGGAATAGCGCCCTCGGGACTCAAAGGGTGAGTTACAGATATACTGTAGATGGCTAATAGTTGCGTATATGTAAAGGAAAGGACAGCCTACAGAGGAATTGGGGATAGCATGCGTATTGGAATTGGACAGAAAGAGAATAATAATTATGTTAGAAGGGGACACACACACACACACACACACACACACACACACACACACACAGGTATTTTCGGATCTGCTCATTCAGCGACAATCCTGGTACCAGGTAAAATACTACAGAAAATGTAGTGTATATATTTATACTGAATAATTTCTTACAAATTTCAGGCATAATAATATATGCTTTCTCTTGAACAGTAATGAATAAATAATGTAACATCGAATGCTTATAAATTATGGATAACAATTACATTCGATTTCTTAATTAAGACGAAATAAAAGTCAGAACAAAAAAGGACCGTGTGTTTAGCTTACAGGGAATCGGTATTAGCCTTACTATAATTTGAATTGTGTTTCACCTTATCTTTAATATTCAACTATTATAAAGGTACTAGAACTAAATATATGGCTAATTATGAAAACCAAGTGTAAATAATATGCTGTAGAGACATAGCATTTACATAATCTTCCCATTAAGCATCGAGGAATCATCGGGTAAGGGATTCAATTTGCCGTTAACTTTAAAAAAAAAAAAAAAAAAAAAAAAAACGAGTATACCTTCTCACTTTCAATAACACACGCCTCCACCTGTAGTCCAATCGTTTTCAGCTGATGGTAAATTGCCATAATCCGTACTCGATCCTTACGCTATTATGAGGATTTTGTAACGAAATATGTTGTTAATTATGCTAACTTGGCATTAATACAGACATAATAGTTTCATGTATTTCCATTATATATATATAAAAAAAAATCAAGTAATATTTTCCTTAACGGGAGGTTTTTAGTTTGGTCTCTAGATATCCATCAAGCTTAAGATTACACCCCCTTGAGCCCCTTTCAAGATAAATGTTTACATTTTTCGGTAGAAAAATTTCCCGGCTGAAAGCCGGTTCCTCTTAAATTACAGGCTCGCTATCGCTCGCCAGGATATAATCGACGCCTAAATGGCACGAAAAGTCTTAAAATTGACAGAAATGGGTCGAAAGTTCTTAAAATCGTCAAAATAATGGGGCGAACGTCTTAAAATTAGAAAAGCAATGGGGCTAAACATGAGGGAGAAAGGAGTCAAGAAAAAAATCCCTGAAGTGGAAACCTCCCCTTAAATAAGTAAAAATAATATAAATCTCTCTCTATATATATATATATATATATATATCAGTAACGAACGAACGACCGAATATCTATCTGTATATAACTATTGGCAGACATTTTGATCTCTGAGGGGGTGGCCACGAATGAATCGCCTCCACACACCTCTGTCATTCGTTATCCGACACCCCTCCTCCCACCCAGTCAGCTAAGTTAGTACAAGGTTGTAAGAAACTAAACGAAACGATGGTTGAATATAGGGGGAGCAATTTGTTGAATATTCTGGTCTCGCTCTCTCTCTCTCTCTCTCTCTCTCTCTCTCTCTCTCTCTCTCTCTCTTTCAAACTACACCAGAGGGATTGGCTGTAAAAGCATCCATAAGCCCTTTCACTCCCATGAAACAAAACTATTATTTTTCATACGAGTAGTAAACTTATGGAATGGCCTGCTTATAGCAATATTATAGACTGCATCCCTATTGAAATCTTAAATATTTGCTTAGACAAATATCTCGCCCTTAACTCCCGACTGACTGCGTTTACAGATGAATAATAGAGCATTGTTTTTCTGTCGAGTACCATACCTGTATATGTTTTCCATTCTGCATGGAAGAGCTAAATCCTATCCTTTCTCTTTCTCTACTACATATGGCTTAGGTAGTTTGATACCAGTAGATTCATAAGGAGCAGTAGGTATGTTGTTGCTTGCTTTCCCTTGTACACTCTCTCTCTCTCTCTCGCACATCACATAACATGGAACTGTAATAAGTATGTATTCATATATGTTAAGTAATTTATGAGATATATAATCGTACACATAAATGGGTATTCATGGGATTTTCTGACACCCACCCACACACACAACTCCAACCCACCCAAATAACACGGACACGCGCACACGCACACACACACACACACACACACACACCTTGTTATTCAGTAACATCAAAGATAAGCTCTCTCCCTCTCTCTTGCAAATAGGCAATACAAACAAAAGATATGAATACAAGATGAAAGGCCAGCCAATCAAAACAAGTGCATTAGTTAAAAACCTGGTGGTTCTTATATCTGAAAACCTAAAGACCTCTGATCAATGTGCAGCAGCTGCGAAGGCCAATTGAGCATTGGGATATAATAAAAGACATTTTACTTATAACAATGAGAACATTATAGTACCGTTATTTAAAAGCCTAGTGATGCCCTATCTTGAATATGGCGTGCAATTTTGGACTCCTTATCTGAACAAGGACATTGAGAAACTCGAGTCGGTGCAGCGTAGAGTGAAAAAGTTGATACCGTCACTAAGAGATATATCATATCACGTAAGATTAAAAAAAAACATTGTTTTCACTTATGAAAAGAAGAATGTGAGGTCAAGTAATCGAGTGTTTCAAGATATTAAAGGGCTTTGACAAACTTGATGTAGATTCACTTTTCATAATCTATAAATAGTTCATTAACTCGGGGAAATTAAATGAAATTAAAAACCAGGAGGGCAAATCTCGATGTCACAAAGCACTTCTTCACCTACAGTGTGGTCAATGAGTGGAACAAACTGCCAGAGAAAGTGGTACAATGTAAGACAACCGACACATTCAATAGGAATCTAGACACCCATTATGAGAGAGTTGGAATAATATAGGTAAAAAGTAAAAGAAAATAGGTTAAGCATCAGTAGTATATAAGATCTCTCAACTTCGTTCTTTGCTATGAGTTTCTCAGTAGAAATTGTTCTCATTCTACTGATTGACTTGTTTCCACAACTAAATTTCATACCGACCATTGGTCGGAGGGAGTGGTCGGTGGGGAGAGAGCCTTCTGCTTTGCTATCCTTGCCTTCCACTTTGTAGCAAATTATATTTTAGCATTAAGTCCGGACTGCCTAGTAGGGACCGAAAGGTATGTGCAGTCTGTGTATCTATGTAACTCTCACTCTCTCTCACTCTCTCTCTCTCTCTTTCTCTTTCTTTCTTCAAACTACACCAGAGGGATTGGCTGTAAAAGCATCCATAAGTCTTTTCACTCCCATGAAGCAAAACAATTATTTTCCATACGAGTAGTAAACTTGTGGCTTTCCAAGCCAACGAACACTTAATGATCCAAAAAAAATAATAAAAAACTGCACATTCAATTCCATTGATTGTAATTTGCTAAGTTACTAGAACAATAACACAACATAAATGATTAATAAGAGGGAGATGGTAGAGCAATAGGTCAATTAATAAGAGGGAGATGGTAGAGCAATAGGTAAATTAATAAGAGGGAGATGGTAGAGCAATAGGTCAATTAATAAGAGGGAGATGGTAGAGCAATAGGTCAATTAATAAGAGGGAGATGGTAGAGCAATAGGTCAATTAATAAGAGGGAGATGGTAGAGCAATAGGTCAATTAATAAGAGGGAGATGGTAGAGCAATAGGTCAATTAATAAGAGGGAGATGGTAGAGCAATAGGTCAATTAGAGTACATGTTGATTTACTCAAGACATGAAAAATAATCCTAATATTTGATAATTTATTATAGGTCTTAATTTTATATTTATAAATATATTGTTTTTGTATTTATATTTTCATTTTTGCTTTCTCAAATAAAGAAAGGAATATATAAGCACATTTCGAGTTATTAAAAAAGCTGTCTCAATCCACCCTCTCCAAGGTCGTCAATGGAAGGTCATTAATGAGTTAGTTCTCCTTTTGCTGTCCATGATCTGTCACGGAAACATAAGGTCTATACAAGAATGGTGTGCTAGTACTTCAGGATATGATTATCTAGATTATTTTATTCAAAAGATGTTCCATAACTTAAACTGGCCCTCCCCATTGCCACTGTAATGGACTCTGCTATGGCCAGTGGCTTCCAACAATGTCCAATGTTGGTAAGAATGTTGGTAAGAATGTTGGTATGAATGTTGGTAAGAATGTTGGTAAGAATGTTGGTAAGAATGTTGGTAAGAATGTTGGTAAGAATGTTGGTAAGAATGTTGGTAAGAATGTTGGTATGAATGTTGGTAAGAATGTTGGTAAGAATGTTGGTAAGAATGTTGGTAAGAATGTTGGTAAGAATGCCTCGAATAAGGTTTTATCTTGCAAGACTATAAAATCTCTATTCAAATATGGTATTATGTTTTTTCCACCAACCAACTCTACCTCTAAACTCAATTAATGAAATCAACAAATACATGTGACACTCCAAGGACTCGAACCTAGGACACACACATCGACATTCCGCGCACTTATGCATTACGCTATCAAGACAGTTAAAGAAATATACACCGGCCTACGATTTATTATGCAGTTTCGAATCCTTGCAACGTAGTACATGGGTAATTATTCTTGTCAACAATGAATAATTCTGCAATGATTAAGGTATGGAAAATAATATTATAATTAGAATAATGTACAGCATAATATAATATAATCATTAAATTTGGCTCACATGTACAGTCTATGGGGCACCCTGAAGAGTTGCTTATCCTTTGGACTAACCAGATAAGATAGCATAATTATTACCCTAGATATTCCGTTCCTCTATTAACCCTTTCAAGCTCCAATACGCGTTTCTGTTGTTTTCTGGCAATTATAGACGATTTTATTCAGATTAGTAACGGTGTACGGAAGTCAAAGGATTGATTGAGATAGTATTTACCCTTTTAATACTCACAGATCCTTCCTAAGCTGCATAAAATAGTCTAATGATAGCCAACATAAACAGCTAAAACGCGTCAGAGCTTCAAGGGGTTAATATTTCACATACCACCCCTCTTCTCGAGAGTAGCGTTAATGGACTATAGGCTCCGACTAATCTCCTTCAAAATGGCGTGAAGTTGTCTAATCCATACATGTTAAATGAACCGGCAGGCGGACAAGAGAGAGAGAGGGCGAGAGAGAGCGAGAGAGAGAGAGAGAGAAGTGGGCGTGTTGGAGGCGAACAGTGTGAAGGAGAGAGAGAGCGATAAACGGAGAATTACGGGACAGCGAGAAAGGGGAAGGGAGGGAGGAGGAGGGAGTATGTGAATGAGGAGGAGGAGGAGGAGGAGGAGTAAGGTGAAGAGGACGAAGGTGACGAAGAGAGAAAGGAGGTGGAGTGGAAGGGAAGGGAGGGAGGAGGAGGGAGTGTGTGAATGTGTAGGAGGAGTAAGGTGAGGAAGAGAGTAAGGAGGAGGAGTGGAAGGGGAGGGAGTGTGTGAATGTGTAGGAGGAGGACAAAGGTGAGGCAGAGAGGGAGGAGGAGGGAGTGTGTAAGAAGAACAGAAGGTGTGGCAGGAGAGGGAGGATGTGAATGTGTAGGAGAAAAAAAGAGGAGGAGTAGGGGGAGATAAGGAAGGACGGGTGGAAGGAGAGGGAGATGAGGAAGGATTGGGAGGAGGAGCGGGACGAGGTGTGGAAGGAGGAGAAGGAATACAAAGGAGAACAAACTGCAACATACCTATTGGTCCTTACGGGGCCAAGTGATAAGGGGATAAAAAGAAAGGGAAGGAGAGACTGGGAGTATGTAAGAAGAGAAGAAGGAGAAGAAGGAAAAGGAAGAGGAGGGATAAAGAAGGAAAGAATGGGGATATGGGAGTATGGAGGAGAAAGAAGGGAAGAGCGGGACGTAAAGAATCTATTGAAGAGTGTGTGAACGGATGGAACGAGGGGGTAATTCAGAAGACGAAGGCTCTAAAACATTACTGGTGTGAAAAAGAAACTATATATATACTGTAGAGTGTCCGTAATACTCCTACCTTATATTCTAGTGACAAATCTATCTTATACGAGGATAGAGAGGTAACTAATCATCTACTATATATACCCATGATCTTATATACCTTTTGCCTACCCTTTTACCACTCATAATGTTAACAGTGTAGAATTGGCAGGATAGCATTATATAGTTAGTGAATATTATAACTACCATTTGAGGAGAAGCACTATATTGGTAATGATTCGGTTATAGCTTCATCGAGTTAAACCCTTTGGTTTAATGGCGCTATTTTAGCTCTGTTTATTGACTAATATCAGACGATTTCACTTAAATATGGAAAGCCTCCTGGAAATGAAAGAAAACTCGTACAATTAACCCTCTGACCGTAAAGTAATCAATCAGGCATAGAGTAAATGTATAAATATTACTTTATATATATATATATATATTTGGGGAGGTGTGGTGGAGTGGTCATGCCACTAGACTCGTAATCAAATGGTCCCGGATTCGAATCCTGATGTATCAATGGGAAGATATTATTGGGATGGAATTTGTGATGTACCTAGCATCAGAGCATTACCACAAAGCCCACCGAAACGCCAAAAAAATATGCTCATTATTCCCTGATTAAATAGCACTGTATGAATATTCCCATATTAAAATTATGCAACAGGGGGGGGAGGGGGGCAATTCCCTGTGAGTTCAATGCTCAATAGGTGGCGTTCTGAGAGTGAGGGTCCGAGTCTAGGGGATGGGACAGTGAGGCAGCTTCAGAGATATGGCTGCTTCAAACCGTGGGTGAGCAACCGGGCCCTGTGGATCCTGCGAAGGCAAGATGGCAGGGGCTGGTTGCAGCTAAAAAGTGCTTCACATGTCTCACTTCTTAGACTGGAACGAGACCTCACAGGCGTCACCGTTGAATGTACAGGCTCTCAGCCTATGCCCGAGAGGGAGTAGTTGGAATATAGAAGAAAAAAACAACTATATATATATATTATATATATATATATATATATATAATATATATAAATATATATATATATATAAATATATATATAAATATATATATATTAATATATATATAAATATATATATATCAATATATATATAAATTATATAAATATATATATATAAATATATATATAAATTATATAAATATATATATTTAAATATATATATATATATATATATATATATATATATATATATATATATATATATATATATATATATTGTACTTATATATACTGTACTTATTTAAAGTAGCAATAATTTTGTCTAATGAGAATGCTAATTGTGGGATTATAATTAATGTGAGAGTCAGTCTATACAAGCAGTAAAAATAGTTCCCTGAATTACATCAAAAACTGGTGCTAACAATGGCACATCAAGGTTCATGGTATTGTACGAAAGGCAGGTTACATAGTTCACTTGTATTCATTGGGGGTATTATTAATAGTGCATTGAACATATTTACACACAGACCTTGCAAACTTTTGAATGACGTTTTGTGTTTTCTTTGTGACTGAATGTCAGACATACACCAATACCTAAATGCAAACAGATAGATAAAAGAGAGACAGAGAGGTGGACGAAAATATATACAGACAGGCAGTAAAAATCAACTAGACAGACGATGAAGAGACAGGCAAATAGACAAAATCCGACACACAGAAAGACGAAGACAAAGACAGATACACAAACAGACAGACAGACAAGCGAATAAAGGGAGAGAAAAACAGGCGAATAAAGACAAACTAATGCACAAAAATATCTTGGTTTACTCAGCTTGTTCTACTGCTGTCCTACTGATGTCAGCAATAAGGAGGAAGCGTTCAAGTGATACTGTCGCCTTCAAACTCAGGAGTCTCATACTTAGTTATGTTTTTGCCCTGAATCAAGCCAAATCAGTTTCTCGACATGCCAATAACTCTCTTCAATACCAAATGCAGTGAAATCCAACTCGAGTGCTTCTCAAGCTTTCTGACATCAAGCCAAAACCTTTAACAATTTTACTTCATCTTTCCCTCATCTTTTCCACTCTGATAGCACCACCTTCACTTGTGCCTCTGACAGAGCTGAACTTTTTCTTCAAACTTACACTAAAAGCTCGACCTTGGATGATTCAGAAGCTATTCCTTCCTCTCCTTACTTATGCCTAAGATTCTGAACTCTTCTCAGGATGTACTTTCTGCCCTTTCTGGGTTTAATTCTAAGAAGGCATACAGACCAGATGGTGTTCATCCTGTTGTACTACAAACAAAACTCTTCTTCCGACTGGGGCAGAGAGAATTTTGTTACTCTCATTGCAACCCAATTTCTCCATCTATCTACCGGTCACAATCCTCCACATGAATATCCCTTGCTGTTCAACAATACACAAATCAATTCTTCATCTTGTCTCGGTATTCTTGGCGTTTCCTTTTCTTTTTTTGCTTTTCTTGGAAAGATCATATTATCATTCTTGCTCAAATAGCTTCCCCGAAGTTCGGTATACTCAACCGTCTCCATGGGTTCTACACCCCCACACAGCTTCTTGTTCTGTTCAGAGGTAGAAGTGTGCCCATATATCGAGTATTGTTTGCAGGTGTGGGCAAGTTCCAACCATAATGCACTTCTCTAAAGGATAGAGTCAAAAGTCTTACTTATTCCATACAATCTCTCTCTACACGTCTCAGTGTTGCATCTCTCTCACTCTTATACCGCTATTTCACTAAAACATAGCACATATGGTGCAAGAAAAATATATTATACCACCATTAGGCAGCATACATAATTTCTACTAACCGTCGACAATAAAATCCAATAAATATATAACCAGCTCAAAAAACTCCAAGCATAGAATTAAATGTATTACGATAATGCAAGCCAGATGTGCATGAAACCCAGACTAAAAAAAAAAAAAAAAAAAAAAAAAATATATATATATAAAAAATAATAAAAAAAAAAAAATAATAATGAAGGTCAAAAGTGCCGAAGCCAGACGTAAGGAAGGAAAGAGCCCAGGCGAAAAACACGGTAAATGGAGGGGAAGCGAACGAAAGAAGATAGGAGGGAATGAGAAAAGAAAAGAAGAGAGGAAAAAACAAGTTATAGAGGGGGAGAAATCAAACCGGAATGTTAAGGGGGGTCACCTGTTTATTTTTATCTTTCTCTCCTGTTCTCTCTTTCTCTGGCTTGTATCCATTCGGCCCCATTTAGCCAACTGTTTTAAGACGTGTATCCCCATCCAGGTGTCGATTTCTTCTTGGCGAGCGATAGCGAGCCAGCATTGCATGGAGAAATCCGGCTTCGCCGGAGAAATTTCTCTATCGAAAAATGTACACATTTAGCTTGCTGTCAAAACAAAAATATATATATGCTGGCTCGCTACCGCTCGCCAGGAAACTATTGGCACCTGGATGGAGGTAAACGTCTTAAAACAGTAGGCTGAATGGGGCCAAATGGATACAAGGCAAAGCGAGAGGGAGAGCAACCGAAATAAAGCGAGGTTGACTCCCTTAACCGCTCCAAGGTAACGAATAAGCCGAATGGAGTAGGTAGGAAGCCCATCACCCACATTTTGGGGCCAATGTTTTGGTCAGAGTTGGATAGTATGTCTGATCAGTTGACCATTGACTTTACACTTTCAACATAATATCAAGCTGTTTGGCATATAACCTGGGGTGACAATAAATATATACGAACAACTATAGTTAGCACCAACCAACTTGACAATTTTCTTGACCATTTAACTTCTCACAACTCAAAAAGGGCCTAGAGCAAACGGGCTGCAAATATCCAAACCAATGTCCTGGTGGGCTCTTCCCTAATGATAGAAATGTCAGCTCGATTGCTCGCATTCATTTTGAGAAGTTAAGGGGGTCAAGAAAATTGCCAAGTTCGTTGGCGGTAGCAGAGTACTGCTACCCACATTTCTGTGTAGATCTGTGTAGAATTTAGGTGTCTATTTTATCCTGGCGAGCGATAGCGAGCCTGTAATTTAAGAGGAACCGGCTTTCAGCCAGGACATTTGTCTACCGAAAAATGTACAAATTTATCTTGAAATAGGGGGTGTAATTTTAAGATTGATGGAATTCTAGGGAACGAACTAAAAACCTCCCCTTAAGGGGTAGTGCTTCGTTTTTGGTCTATATATTTATGTATTAATTTACTTTTGAGTTTCCTCGCTAGACCCCCATCTAGCTTTAAGGGGAGATATCCACTTGAGGGACTTTTTTCTGGACTCCTTTCTCCCTCATGTTTAGCCCCATTGCTTTTGAGATTTTAAGACGTTTGCCCCATTAGTTTAGCGATTTTAAGAACTTTCACCCCATATTAAGACCTTTCGTGCCATTCAGGTGTCCATTTTATCCTAGCGAGCGATAGCGAGCCTGTAATTAAAGAGGAACCTGCCTTTGGCCGGGGCATTTTTCTACCGAAAAATGTACAAATTTATCTTGAAAGGGACTCAAGGGGGTGTAATTTTAAGATTACTGGAGGAGTAGGAAACAAACTAGAAACCTCCCCTTAAAGAACATCCCCAAAATTCCCCTTCTAGATATAGGTGTACATTTTTCGGGAGAAAAATGTTCCGGCCGGAGGGTGGTTCCTTCTAATATTGGTAGTGATAAACCCATATACATATAAATATACATATAAATATACATAGGTATAACAATTAACCAAACTATCGGTATACCCACCTTCATTTGATATACCTTTATTACTAGCTATAAGGAAGTTGGAGTTTTATGTATCGATATTAAGGAGAATTACGAGCTAAAATATGGTTGTATTGCATATATAAATCCATAAAATATGGTTGTATTGCATATATAAATCCATAAAATATGGTTGTATTGCATATATAAATCCAGAAATATGGTTGTATTGCATATATAAATCCAGAAATATGGTTGTATTGCATATATAAATCCAGAAATATGGTTGTATTGCATATATAAATCCATAAAATATGGTTGTATTGCATATATAAATCCATAAAATATGGTTGTATTGCATATATAAATACAGAAAATATGGTTGTATTGCATATATAAATCCATAAAATATGGTTGTATTGCATATATAAATCCATAAAATATGGTTGTATTGCATATATAAATCCAGAAATATGGTTGTATTGCATATATAAATCCAGAAATATGGTTGTATTGCATATATAAATCCAGAAATATGGTTGTATTGCATATATAAATCCAGAAATATGGTTGTATTGCATATATAAATCCAGAAATATGGTTGTATTGCATATAAATCCAGAAAATATGGTTGTATTGCATATATAAATCCAGAAAATATGGTTGTATTGCATATATAAATCCAGAAAATATGGTTGTATTGCATATATAAATCCATAAATATGGTTGTATTGCATATATAAATCCATAAAATATGGTTGTATTGCATATATAAATCCAGAAAATATGGTTGTATTGCATATATAAATCCAGAAAATATGGTTGTATTGCATATATAAATCCAGAAATATGGTTGTATTGCATATATAAATCCAGAAAATATGGTTGTATTGCATATATAAATCCAGAAAATATGGTTGTATTGCATATATAAATCCAGAAAATATGGTTGTATTGCATATATAAATCCATAAAATATGGTTGTATTGCATAGATAAATCCATAAAATATGGTTGTATTGCATAGATAAATCCATAAAATATGGTTGTATTGCATAGATAAATCCATAAAATATGGTTGTATTGCATATATAAATCCATAAAATATGGTTGTATTGCATATATAAATCCAGAAAATATGGTTGTATTGCATATATAAATCCAGAAAATATGGTTGTATTGCATATATAAATCCAGAAATATGGTTGTATTGCATATATAAATCCAGAAAATATGGTTGTATTGCATATATAAATCCAGAAATATGGTTGTATTGCATAGATAAATCCAGAAAACCCAATTCATCACACTTTCTATCCATCAGAAACCTTCATTATTATTGCATTTCTGTTTTATAGCGATGTATTCAGCTCCAACTTCCTTATAGCCTGAAACTCGCAAGTGGTCAATTGAACAAGGATATATCCAGTGACGGTATCCCACATACTTTGTGTATCTATAGTAAATAAATATAATATAAACAATGTTAAATGTGTTATTGTCTTGTATCGACTACTTTAACCGAGACACGTATACAGCGTTGAAGAATAGTTGGCCATTATGTATAGAATTCATGTGCGTTCTCAGATGGATTACTGTTCACCTCTGTGGAGTGGATATGGAGGGTTTGCATTAAGGGGCGGTATTTAGTTTGTTCCCTAGACCTCCATCAAGCTTAATATTACACCCCCTTGAGTCCCTTTCAAGATAAATTTGTAAATTTTTCAGTAGAAAAATGTCCCGGCCAGAGGCCGGTTCCTCTTAAATTACAGGCTCGCTGTCGCTCGCCAGGATAAAATCGACACCTGAATTGCACGAAAGGTCTTAATATGGGGTGAAAGTTCTTTAAATCGCTAAACTAATGGGGCAAACGTTTTATAATATCAAAAGCAATGGGGCTAAACATGAGGGAGAAAGGGGTCAAGAAAAAAAATCCTCAAGTGGAGATCTCCCCTTAAAGCAGTTGGACATAATTATAAAATACAGCTATTTGATTAACCCGCACAGCACCAGTGACGTGTGTTTCGTTGTATTCTGGCAACTATTAGACGATTTTAATCAGCTTCGGAAGGACCTCTAGCAATAATAAGGCTTCACACTTTCTCAACTAACCCTTTTAACTACCAAAGATCCTTCCTAAGCTTCATAATATCGTCTAAACATGGCTAGAATATAATCCAACACACGTCGCTGGTACTTAAGAGGGTTATACAACAACCCTGCAATCACTCAGGACTCCCCTCCAGTATTCATACGAAGATATGTTGCATCCCTTGCATTAATCTATATATATCATCACAGCGATTTAATGTTCCAAGAGGACTTTCTTCAATTGTGTCACCTCTCTGCCATCTTTCCCCACAGTACTAGGGCATCTGGAAACGTCCATGAATTTACACTCTCTCCTCCACACCGTAGATTGTATGCTTATCAAAATGAATTTATCCCCAGAACTACTTCTCTCTGGAATTCACTTGTTTGTACATATATGAAGTGCACTGTAGAGCTAATTATCATGCTCACTAAACAATCACAAAACACACACTCACACTCACTCTCACTCTCACACACACATATAAATAAACACTTACACACACACACAGACACATATACACAACCCAAACCAACACAGCGACACACACGCACACCAACGCATAAACACACCCAACAAACCAACCAAGAAAAGGTAGTAATTGAGAGAGAGAAAGAAGAGGGCGAGCTGGAGAAATATGGTAGGTCGGGAGAAAGGAGAGTAGGTAATAGAGAGAGACTTTATGTATGGTGAAAACAAAAGGGAGAGAGAGAGAGAGAGAGAGAGAGAGAGAGAGAGAGAGAGAGAGAGAGAGAGAGAGAGAGAGAGAGAGAGAGAGAGAGAGAGAGAGAGAGAGAGAGACAGAGAGAGAGAGAGACAGAGAGAGAGACAGAGACAGAGACAGAGAGAGAGAGAGACAGAGAGAGGGAGAGAGAGGCACAAGAGCGTGAAAGAGACTGGACAGGGGTGAGAGAGTGAGTTAAAGTGAGAGTTAGGGAGAGCGTTTCAAATTATAGATCTAGATTATCTCAGAGACCTTGCGGTCTGTTCCAAGGATATAATTATCTTAGATATAATTATTATGTTCTCTCCACAAACCAACTCTACTCCTAAAATCGATTAATGAAATTAACAAGACACATGTGGCAGTCCGGGGATTCGAACCCAGGATGCTCACACCGAAAATCAACACACTATGCACTGCACCACGAAGACAGAAAAATAGTGGGACTCCGGAAGATTTACATTTTTAACTATAACTCGAATGCATTAATATATAATTATATATATATATATATATATATATATACAACTGTGTTCCAACTTTACCTTGACATGCAGGCTTTCAACAGCCTGTAAATTTGATCGTTAAACACAACGAAATCTGGAAGTCTTATTATAGATGACGAATTTTGCAACCTGAACAGCGCAAGTCTGACCTAACTCCAAACTAGTGTTGTCTTGGTTGTCTGCTTGTTAGGCAGGTGCTGGTTCGGTTACAGCACCTCCACTGTCTAATCATCTCAGACTCACAAACACTCTCACGCTATCAACTTTGTTTTTTTATTTTCTATGTGCATGGAGATTGTACAGGCGAGACCCTCATCTATGTCGTTGATGTAAATTAGAAAGAGAATTGGTCCTAGTACCGATCCCTGGGGTACCCGCTAATTACATTGGTCCATTTAGATGCCTTACCGTTTATTACTACTCTTTGCTTTCTGTCGCTGAGCCAATTTTTCTATATCCTCGTTTCGTCCCACTACTTTGGACATTTAAAGACTTTTCACGGCATTTTATTTTGCGATTATAAGGCGTTTCCTCTCATTCAGGAGTCGATTTTTTCTGGTGAGCTATAGCGAGGCTTCAATTTAGGAGAAATCATCCTAAGGCTGAGACATTTATCTATCGAAATATGTACAAATTAAACTTGAAGGGGGTCAAGTGAGGCATGGAATTACACGAAAAAAATGGCACACACTCAAAACTCTCAAAAATAATAATAATAATAATAATAATAATAATAATAATAATAATAATAATAATAATAATAATAACACCACAATGGCCCTCCCCTTAAACTCATTCACGCGCGCTGTCGGTCTGTCTGTCTGTCTGTCTGTCTGTGTGTGTCTCTCTCTCTCTCTCTCTCTCTCTCTCTCTCTCTCTCTCTCTCTCGTTGTTTGTTGAAGCCGTTCTACCCCTACAGGACTATTTACAACCTCTGAGGGAAGTTTGTTTCTGGCTTGTCAAATAAGAAGTGAGAAAAGTGTTCAATCTAATTACACTAATTTGGAATCCCTATACCCCCTGCAGCAGCACGATAACGTCATTGTGATCTTCTCGCTAACATTAGACGATTTTATTCAGTATTAGGTTATTCAGATGATTCATTGACATTGTACAGTCGAGGTTAATAAGTGTTGTCAGATATTTCACAAAGTTTCGGACACTGACTAATACTCTGAGGGATAAGCACTTTTCCCAGTAACTATAAAGATACCAATAACACTTTTTGAGCGAGAACCACTGGAATCTATGACAACACTTAATACCCCCGATTGTACTTAACCCCTTGAGTTCTAAATATAGATTATATGCTATATACAATTGTCTAATGGTAACTATATAGGGTAAAAAAACGGTATGGAAAAGGTATACAATATCGTTGGGAATATTAGTCGTGATTTACCATTGTACCCTTCTCAACACTACCAATATACGCTTACAAGGGTATATGTAAGTCCATGGGCCCCACAAATTAATAAAATTGCCCTTTTCATATTTCTATGTATATACAGTGCAGCCTAATAAAAGACGTCTGGTAATCAAAGGGGTGGAAATTCTTATAATGTATAGTTCGACCCGCGCAGGGCCTTTATAGCTTAAAATTGTGTAATGAAAGCCAGTAATGTGTTAATGTGCACTAAAAGAGTGTAGGCCCTATATTCCCCGAGCCCCGAAGCCTGAAGTGGTTTGTGTGTGTGTGTGTGTGTGTGTGTGTGTGTGGTATATGTGTGTATGTATGCCGGGGGGGGGGGGTGTTCTAGTTACCAATATAAAACAAATTTAGCCAGGATTTATGAAAGGGCCAGGCGACAGCAACAATATTCGAACGGAAGGGGGTGGGGTGGGGGGTGGTGGGGGGGGGGGGGGGGGGGGGGGGGGGGGGGGGTGGAATAGGGGGGGGGGAAGGGGTGGGGGGGCTGTAGCTCTGGGGGTGTTTTAGAGAGCCTGTATCCCCTAACTTCGTTCACAATACTTCGGTTCAGCGGGGGGGGGACAACTTGCCTAGTCCTGGCCACGTTAGTGGCAGGGCAGTAGTTCCTTTGCCAATGTTCCCTTACCGCGACCTCAATAAAAACCCACTGTGTGTTTTTTTTTTTGGACACTGTGATCCTCAGTGTTTTTGGAGTGACAAGCAGGGCCTAGAAGGGTCAACTAGAGGTCTGTTGTTGGCCTTGATAAAAATCCTTGTGTAACTCCTTTGTACTGTAACACTATCTGTATACCAGGGGTGGGGCTACTGTTTTGGCAAACGCGCTCCTGTGTTTTGCCTTATTGGTTTGGCAATTTGAAGAGGTTTCGCCGAATAAGCATGGAGATATCCGAAACTTTCTGCCCATTCAATTGTCGTATTTCACTGGCAACTGGCAATAGTTGGCAATTTTAGGTAGTGTTAACCCTTTCGATCTCCCTTTCGATCTCATTACACGATTTTCAGCTTCCTTTAGTTACCGCTAGACGATTTTACTGACCTTTGGAATTATCTCTAGAGCTAAGAAGATTAGTTGAGATGTGGGTGAATAAAGGCTAAAAAATTTAAAAAATCGAATTAAAAGAGTCGGTTATCGGTACCTGAAAATATAATCGGGAAAAATAAGGGAAGATCGGTAGATAATAGATAGTATGAAGATAGTATATAGTATATGGATAGTTAGATAGGTAGTTATATAGATATTATTGCAGTTCCTCCTACATGGCTCAAATCCCTTTAATCTGTCACTCACCACCAGATCAGAATTGCCGAAAAAAATCCAGAAAAATTGTTAGGGTGATCCTGACTTAGAGAGAGACGCCTCGTATGGTGAGCTTGTTAATATGTTAATGTGGTGAAAGTCTTATGGAGGCAGGAAATCCCTTCACGATGAAATGGGCAACAGTCACCAATAAATTGGGTGATAAGGTTTGTGCTTATATCGTGTTTTTCACACGGGAATGTGTGAATAATTGTGGGGTGAGTGGTGTGAGGGTGGGGGGGACTAAGTAGAGGAAGACGTAGAGAGATGAGTAAAAGGCGAGCCGTAAAGTGAATGGAAAAAAATAATGTGTGTTTTATTGGCTTGTGGAATTAACATTTGTTAGATTTTTGTACAATGTAGACAAAATACTATTGAAAACTATTATTCATTGTAAAAACACGACAGATTTAAATGACTCGAGCACTCTTTAACCTAAACAGTACCAGGGACGTTGTCCTAATTAGAGTCAAAATAGTCTTCTAGGCAATTTATTAGATAAACAGTTTATATTCAGCTTAAAGGAAGGACCTTTAAAAAAAAAAAAAAACAAAGCAAAAATGAAATTTTATTTTAACGGCATTCCAAAAAAACACATCTCGACCAACCCGCTAACAAACGTCCACACACCGAAATCCTTCGCTAAAGCTTCCATAAATATACGTTATAAATATCACTAGAATCCAATATTATCACACGTTCTGCTAGCTGGTACAAGAGAAAAAAAGAACTAGAAACTAAGGAGGGGAGAAAAAAACATTAAGGCCACGGACATTAGTTCCAGGGCAGTGGAAGTTCCCTACTTTCCAATTTTCCTTGAACCCACTTCTAAACCCACTGTTTGGACACTTGATCCTCAGTGTTTTTGGTAGGACAAAGCAACCTAGAAGGGTCACTAGATCTGTTGTTGCTTGATTTCCTTTGTACTCTTTTGTACTCCTTTGTACTCCTTTGTACTTAAAGGGTTAAGGGGCTCTAGATGAACCGAAACTGTCGTGTCTTTATAACTAGCCCTAATACTGTGTTCAATTATACTTATCCAACCGAATAGTACAAACACCTATGTGTTTACTTATTTACTTACTTTACTTTACTTTTACTTTAATTTTATTACTTACTTTACTTGTACTTATAAATGCACGTAAAATACAAACATACCTTGACACACACACACACATATAAACACATAAACACATACATACACACATAAACACATACATACATACATAAAAACGCGCACACACACACACACACACACACACACACACACACACACTCACTCTCCTCCCCAACACACGCACATACACGTCACATTCAAATGTTCAAGACAAATGTGAGATCCAATTTAGCGTGGGTATTTCTGAGAAGGGAGGGAGTGGTAAGGAAGGGAAGGAGTGCAGATGAGGAGGAGTGATGGACTAGAATTTAAGGGGAGATTAGTAGTTTTTCTGGTCCCCTTTCTCTCTCGTGTTAAGCCCCATTTGTTTTGAGATTATACGACGTTCGGGGGGTCTGAAGGCCGCATTTCGTTTGTGGGCGGTGTTTTACCAAGCCACCGGGCGGAAGGCCGTTCGCCACATTTCGTTGTCAATTTGACTTCTATGTATTCATTTATTTTCTAATTTCTTCGCTAGGCCTTCATCAATACCGAGCCTGTAATGGCAACAGAAACCGGCCTTCCGTTTTGTCGGCGTATTTACTATAGGGTAGCACGGTGCCAACAAAGCTTGAACAAAAAATGCTTGTTACCCGTGGTTTAACTTCTCCATACCTCAAAATGGGCCTAGAGAGCAAACATGACTGGTAAAATGTCCACACCCTATTTCCTGGGCGGACATCTTCCCAAATGATAGAAAATGTCAGCTAAGATGCATGCTTTCAGTTGCATTGTTGAGAAGTTAAGGGGTGAAAATGATTGTCAAGTTCGTTGGCGCTACCTATAGCTTATATTCAGCGTCACACGAGAACTTTCGCGGCGGATGTATCGAAGCTATCTTATTGGACAAAACAAAAATATAATAATAATAGGCTACTACTACGCAATAAGTAAGTGAGGCCTATATGTTTTTTAATTGAATTTTTCAATCAAACACAACACCGGACACCATCAAACACGCGCTCCAATGCAAGTTTTTTTTGGTAATGGAGAAGCTATATTGATAGGTCGCCACCAGGCGATGTCGAACCTGGGTTAATCACACAAACCCAGAGGGTTGGTGGTAGATACCTTTACCGTTTGGATAC